>ML324218.1:0-34145 GCA_005239505.1 Nicotiana paniculata
AGGATTTTGGGCTTCTTCAAATTGCGGCTTGACAAAAGAGTTGGCAATGTGAGGGATTGGTTTAGAAAAATTACCAACCATTCTTTTTGCGGGCCTTGGCTCTATCTATGTCAGCCGACGTTGATTCAAAACCCAAACCAAAAGTATATTTTTTCAAAAATGGGGCAATAGAGTTCACAATTCCCTGCAGAAAGGATCCTAATCCTTTTCCTGGTTCATAACCGTTCCTTAACATCAGCGAAACTACCATCATAGATGTGGCTGACAGACGAGGATGCTGAATTGGTTTTCCTTATTCCACTTGGTCCACTTCAATCACCTCAAATGCTTGATATATGAGGGATTCACATCCTTCCTTGGCCTCGATACATGTAATGGACGGGTCTTTATAGACTGATGAGTCGTCTTCCCTGTGAACAACAATTTCTTGCCTATCGTACTCGAATTTGACCATTTGATGTAGGGTGGATGGTACAGCTCTAGCAGTATGGATCCACGGNNAGCAGAAAATTATAGGAAGTTTTCATATCCAACACTTGAAAGACAATGTTAAAACCAATCGGGCCGATTTTCATGGTGAGTTCAATTTCCCCAATAATGTCTCCTCTTGAACCATAAAAAGCTCTGATACTGACATTACTAGTTCGAATTTTGTTAGTGTCAATGTTCAGCTCTTGTAGAGTAGAAAGAGGGAATACATCTACACTTGAGCCTCCGTCAATCATGACTCCTTTCACGTAATGCCCCTTCACATTTGACCACAAGATGCAAAGCTCTATTGTGCCCAGCCCCTTCCTTAGGCAAATCATCATCGCTGAAAGAAATCTTATTCACTTCAAAGAATCTTTCAGCCATTTTTTCTAGCTGATTCACTGTTGTCTTTTCTGAGACATATGCCTCGTTCAAAGTTTTGATCAACAACAGGGATGTTCTTCCGAGTGCAAAAGTATATATAACAAAGATATCTGAGCAGGGATTTTCCTTAGTTGGTCAATGATTGAGTAGTCTTGCATTTCATCTTCTTAAGGAATTCCTCCGCTTCTTTTTCTACAACTGGTTCTTTCACTGGCAAGTGACTTTCCCTGGCTTGCTTAGCTTTTCTCCATTCCTCTGGTGAGTAGCACCTTCCAGAGCGGGTAAAGCCCCCCACTTCATCTACTTCTTCAACTAAATCTTTTCCTTTGTATGTCATAACAGTCTTGTTATAATTCCAGGGAATAGCTTTTGTGTTTGTCACTGGGAGCTGTGCAGCAGGTCAGATCACAACCGGCTATGTTATATTTCTCAAACCATTATTTGGAACAATCTTTTGAATTCCCCAAGGGACGTAATGTTTTGGCCCACCCAATAGAACCTCAACCTTTTTTATGCTTCCAGGGACATAGAGAACCATTTTTTCAGAACATAGGTTTGAACTGGAACTCGCACCTTTCACAATCAACGGTGCCAATTGCGGTGGGATTACTATCACTTTTGGATCTTGCCCTATGGTTCCAACAACCATCTCCGTCTTGGTAGACTACTTATAATCCCGATCATCATAAATCATCCCAATAAAATGTGTATTATCATGAGTTGGGAGTGGATTGTTTGTGATATTAGGAGTATCCTCATTGTTTGTTACCACATTTGTCTTTGCTTCAATCAAATTTTCAATGGCTTTCTTTAATGTCCAACAATTTTTGGTACTATGACCTTGGGTATTATAGTGATATTCATATCTTGCATTTGATTCAAAACCATTTGAATTTGGATTCACATAACGTGGCATGACAGGTTCAATCAACTTCAACTACATCAACTTTCGAAATAGGCTTGTATATGATTCTCCAATTGGGGTGAACTCTTTCTTTGGCTCATGTTCTCTCATATATTCCTGTCGGAGACGAGGATTATATGGTGCCTGAAAATTCGGCCGGAGTTGACGGGAGCCTTGAGGAATCGGTGCCCTCCATTGTTGGTGATTGGGAGGCCTAAGATAAGCCTGAGCATTAAACACTGTGTAATGTTGTGGGGGAACTGAGTACCGGGGACCCTGAGGTGGATAGTAATGTTGAGGAGAATTGGATTGTCCTTGTTGGAACTGCACATAAGAAGGAAGGAACTATCCCTCTTTGAACTCCCCCGAACCCAGATATCATCATGGATCCTTCCTCTTTCTTTTTCCGGTTTCTGAAATTGCCTGACCCGCTTTGAATTGCTTGCGTGGTCGCCTTAAGGGCTGCCTGACTCACAATTTTTCCCGATTTCATGCCATTCTCAACTATTTCCCCGATCTTAATCGCCTCAGNGATAAGCCTGAGCATTAAACACTGTGTAATGTTGTGGGGGAACTGAGTACCGGGGACCCTGAGGTGGATAGTAATGTTGAGGAGAATTGGATTGTCCTTGTTGGAACTGCACATAAGAAGGAAGGAACTATCCCTCTTTGAACTCCCCCGAACCCAGATATCATCATGGATCCTTCCTCTTTCTTTTTCCGGTTTCTGAAATTGCCTGACCCGCTTTGAATTGCTTGCGTGGTCGCCTTAAGGGCTGCCTGACTCACAATTTTTCCCGATTTCATGCCATTCTCAACTATTTCACCAATCTTAATCGCCTCAGCAAAGGTTTACCAATGGAGGCTAACATATAATGGAGGTAATCAGGATCCTGAGCTTGGAGAAAATAGTCAATCATTTCTGCCTCTTTCATCGGGGGTTTGACCCTAGCAGCTTGCTCTCTCCACTTGATTGCATATTCTCTGAAGCTTTCTGTTGATTTCTTCTTTATGTTGACGAGAGAGGAACGGTCTGGCACTATATCAATATTGTACTGAAACTGTTGAACAAAATCTTGAGCCATGTCGTTCCACACATGCCAGTGAGAGATGTCTTGATCTATGAACCATTCTGAAGCAATTCCAGTCAAACTTTCCCCAAAATAAGCCATGAGCAATTCTTGTTTGCCTCCTGCTCCCCTTAATTGGTTACAATATCTCTTCAAATGGGCGATGGGATCACCATGCCCGTCATACTTATAAAACTTGGGAGCCTTGAAACCGGGTGGCAAATGAACATGGGGGAACATGCATAAATCATTGAACGAAACACTCTTGTGGCCTCCCAAACCATGTAATGTTTTGTTCCAGGCTCTTCATTTTCTGGTCATTTCCTCTTGTTCCTTGTTCTTTTCGGGCTTTTCGATCTCAACTGGGAACATGTTCTAAGGAGTATGCTTGGATGAATCTGGAACTTTGAAATTCAACTGTGGAGAGTAATGTTGGGCATCATGAGCATTCAGTTGTGGATCATTGTTGGACTTTTGAGCAAGAGCCGTTTGAGGAACAGTGATGGTATGGACAATGGGTACAGTAGGTGGGTTATTTCTGAGGGGTGCAGTTGGAGGACGTGGAATAGAGGTACTAGGGATAGTGGGAAGGTTAATGTTCAGAATGAATCCAGGTTGGTACAATGGTTTACTTGTTAGGGAGATGGGCACTTGATTTGCAACTGACACATTATGAAGATTATCCGAAGACCCTATGGGTAGTGGAGGCGGTGCATGTCCATTCGCCCAAGCTTAGTACATCTCTGCCAATTGTTGCTTCAACATTCTTACTTCTTCATCCAGTCCCCAACTTTGTTCGACCAATTGTCCATGGATATCATCATTATCTGACTCATTCTCATTGTTGTTTGCCATGCTACTTATTCCTTTTGATCTCGTGTTGTAAGGGTGAGTCGCCAGTTTAAACCACAAACCAACCACCTATGTTTAACTATATCTTTATAGATGACAATCAACAAACATGTTAGAGTTAGGCATTTTGCAGATATTAATCACACATTATATGCCATGCACCTAATGCCATTTTCATTTGTAGAATGAGTTTGACAGGCTTCATGCTTCATCCCGGCTTATTGGTTTATTTTCATCTTGAATTTAGCGTTCTCTTTTCTTTCTCTCTCTCTCTCTTTTTTTTAATTTTATTTTATTTCTTCCTAAAATCCTTTTTTCAGATTAATTATGGTTATGGTCGCATCCGATGGAGATTGTCTACGTATCATGACTCTGCATAAATTAGACCATTACGTAGTTCAGGAAGAAAAAATAAAAATAAAAAAAATAATAGTCTTTTTTTTCCTTTTTTTTTAACAAAACTAAATAGATCAAAATATAACGACAGAAAGAACATTACATAAAAGCGACTTAACAGACTTTGACAAAATTAAAATACAGTAATTTAAAAGACTAAACAATGACAAAAAATAAAATAACTGCGATACATGAAAAGTTCTAACAACTAGACTAAATTTCAACTCCATAATCATTTGTTTTCAACCACTGTCACATCTGCTCATGTTGGGGCTTGCCCTGGCTGACCCCCAATGTACGGTACATCCTTTTTAACTCTGTTGCAAGATGACGGGCAAATGTAGGTGCATGCTCCAAAAACTCGTCATAATACATCCCTTGGCAGTTCACATAACTTTGAGCAGTATAAACAGCCAAATCATGGACTTTCTCTCTGAAGTACTGAAAATTCTGGTCTCGATCTTGTAACTACTGCTGGCGAGTGGTGGCTATCTCCCTTATATGGCCCTCGCGATCTAATGCTGACTCCAACTGAGCCCGAAGTCTAGCCTGCTTGAGTCTCGCCTGAGCCATCTCCCTATCAAAATCTGCATGCTGGTATTCTCTATTGCACCTTCTCATTTATTCTAATTGTGCATGGAGCTGAGCTTTTGAACGTACCCAATGGGTCTTCTCTCTCTCAAATTGAGCCCTCTCTTCTTCAAATTTTGTTGCTTGGCGACCCTTACTTGATTCAACCTTCTCACTTAACTGTACGATTGTTTCCTTGGCTTTGTCCAACGCCTTTTCAGTCTTTGCCAAGATGGAATCATAATCTTGCATCTTTTCCATCAAATTGGCAATGGTTCTCTGGTCTTTCCAACTTCTCACTGGCACCTCAGAGGTTTTCTTCATCTGTTGAAGCTGAACACGGAGGGTTTCATTCTCGCGGATAAGAATCTTCTTTTCACCTTCCGCCTCTTGCGCTTGTAAGTTTTTCTCAAAATTGAGGTTTCTCAGGCTTTCTTCTAAGGCATGAATAGTTGAGCGAGAACCCGAGCCCAAAAGACCCGTAAAAAGGCCGCATGTTCAAGCCTTTGATGATAAAAACCAAGAACAGTTGGATTGGGGTGAAAAAGAAAAGGGATACAACCTAGATCTATCTCACCTTTCGCAGGATCTGGCACTTGGGTATCATCTTTTAAGTAGCGGCAACCATTCCAAATTTTTTGGATTAAAGCCTCAGGGAGTGGGGATTCAGGGTGTAGCTCAATCACTTGCACACCCAAATCTTCATCCTCAGGCACTACTTGGTACCTTCCTAGTTGTCTGAGAACTCTCTGTGGCGCATATGGCTGGACACTTCTCAAACCCAATAACAACAAATAACTCTTTAGGGCCGACATGTGTATCACCTATCTTAGCGGGAGACATCCCAAAGTCCACTCAATTTGACTTGCATTTAAAGATCTTAGGCGGGATATCCAAGCTTCCACCCCTTCTGGAGAGTTATAATCTTTTATTCTTTCTTCGTAACTCTTAATGAAATTATCCTTGCTCGGACCATACCGCATGAACTTCGGGTGATGTCGGATATGTTCAATCAACCACATTTGCAACAAAATATTGCACCCTTCGAAGAATTTTGCCCCGGACTTACACAAAGTCAACTCCCGATAAATGTCTGATAGAATGATCGGGGCAAAAATGTGATGTTCTTTGGTAGTGAGGACCTGTACGACCCTGGCTATGTGAATATCAATTGTCCGCTATTTGTTTGGGAAGACCATGACTCCTAGAAAAGACACGATGAAGGCAAAGCGATGGTGAATCTGCCATGTGTCCTTGTCCTGCTTGTTGGTTAGGCCTTTTTCATGAATTTCAAACCCATTTGGCTGCCCGAACCTAGAATACAAGAAGTAGAAAGAGCAACACCCTTTGACTACATTGGTCTTTCTGATTTGATTACTGATGTTCAGAAGATCGAAGAATCGGTGTACAAAGGGAGCTTTCGGGAACATGAGCTTCTGTTTTCTCAAATTCCTGCCAAAACCGAAATATCCAGCTATTTTCTAAAGTGGGAGTAAGCCCAAAATCAGAGAAGCGGAAGACATTGTGAACAGGGTCCCAAAAATTCACTAGTGCCTCAATCGAATCATCCTGTGGTTTAACTTTCATAATAACTGTGAGGGCTCCCAGGTGCTTGGTGACCCATTTCTGACTATCTTCTCCTAAGACATAGCACCACATCTGAAGCTGAAGTGGAGCCTCATCTACAATTGTCAACGGTGAATTCTGGACAGTTCTCATTATGTACCTGTGGGTGGTTAAGGTTAGGGTTGACACTAGTCTCAGAAGATAGAACAATGCACTCATTTTTTTTTTAAAACAATATTTTGTGTATAACTCAATTTTAAGAAAAATCAACGAAAAACGAGGGCTTTTTTGCAATTGTGACCCCTTCGTATTTCCAAGATAGCTTTAGGGTCGGGGATGGGCATGACGGTAAAAGTGATGACCAATTGATAGACATGTTCGTTCTTGCGAGAACAACCCTTTGACAATCCTGAAGATTGTTCTAAGGCTATTCCGACAAAAACAGTTGGGAATTAACCGAAGTTGGGTCTGTTTATTTGTTTTTGATTTAAAAAAAAAAAAGACACTAGACACATATTTTTTTAGTTATTTTTGTAAAAATGGGCCGAACCCTATGGAGGTTGCCTACGTATCTCACATCCAGTGAGAATCAGACCCGCGTAGTTCGTGAATGTTTCAGGAATAGGATGACACTTCGTGAAAAATTCAGGCTTATTTGTAATAATTTTTTCTTGAGTAAATAATGAGACTTTCGAAACCAGGTAAATTTTCTCTCTCTCATATTTTATTCCTTCTGGTTTTCCCTCAATAGTTTTATTTTTATTTTTATTTTTTAGAAACCGGTCAACATGCACAAACCGAATCAAACATAATGCACAAGTAGCACATAAGATGCATCAGGATAGTCTTGAAATTCTCGGGTACACCTGTCCTAGACGGACCTAACCCCTGTGTTGAGTCCCCAAAGTCAAATGTACATGATGCAAACAAACGTTCCTACTAGGGATCCGGTATGAGGCTATGTTATTCTAGGTTTAAATCCTAGGGGAGTGTTTTAGACCTGGCTTACCCAAGCGGACAGCTCGAGCCGAGGTGGGGGCAACGTACCAGGAGCACGAAAGTCTACCCGACCTAGTTACTAAGCCACAACCTCGTTCTAATTGGTATGACTCCTAACAGAAAAGTGGGCCATGCGCACGTGTGCACCATAAATTCAGAAGACTCAGAAGGGAGGCGTAAGAAGACAGTTTAATACAGTTCAAATAATATCAAAGCGGTAAATAAGCGGCAATTAGCACATTAGGCCCAAAAAGTATAATAACATCAAATTAATAAAGTCAAGTATAAATTACATTACAAGCTCGAATTCTGAACCCTGAACCAGAAGTTCTGGGTTCTTAAAGTCCCCAGCAGAGTCGCCAGAGCTGTCACACCTCCTTTTTTTCCCGATAGGGATAGGGATAAGGGATTTTTTTCAATTAATGTGACATAATAGAAATGGGATTATTTTTATTTATTTTTCAGAGTCGCCACTTGGGATAATTTTATGGTGTCCCAAGTCACCGGTTATTTTAAATTCCAAATCGAGGAAGATTGACTCCGTTTTAAGTCTGCCAAACCAGAAGACCAGGTAAGGAATTCTGTTAACCCGGGAGAAGGTGTTAGGCACTCCCGAATTCCGTGGTTTATCACGATCACTTAGCAATTTATACTTGGGTTATTTTATCTAATTATTTATTTTAGGACCTATGTTATTTTACCTTTTATCGCTTTTAATCACTTGATTATTTGTGATTATGGAATTATCTTGAAATGAGTCACGCGTACGTGTACTCGTTTTATTTGGCGCGTCAAAAATCATGTCACGCATACATGTACACAATTAATGATACTTTATTGATTATTAAGATTGTTTGGCCGAAGTTACGCAAACGCATACCTCGGTTTATTTTTGGTATCGTAACTATGTCAAGCGTACGTGTACATCATCACGATAATTTAAAACGTATCCATGAGAATGTTCTAAAGTTCTTTTCAATTTGAAAAAGAGGAACAATACAGAATAATACAAATATACAATTAAATAAGAACCCATATCTTCTTTCCAAATGAGAAATGCTAGTTATTTTCTTATGAACGCTCCAAATGAGTAAGATTTTCCACGGCATATTAGGCACAAAAAAAAATCAAACAGTAGCTTTCCAACTAAACTGAATAGCGAGATTCCAATTATTAAAAGAATGCAAATTAAGGAACAAAATAAAATAACAAAATCAATTATACTGGCCCACAACTATGAACCCAAATACAAAAATACAACAAAACATGTACATTTATAGAGAAAGATATACTAACCACTCTGTTTGAAGTGTAAGTAGTCACAAACCACTAATCAGAAAAGCAACTCGCCGACAATCTTGTCATACTCTGACCGGACTATCCGCCGGAGACGAACTCAGGCTCGAGCGGAACTTGTGTATTCAGGTGTTGTTTTAGGCAAATTTTCGGACCCGTTTTGGACTGATTTCAGCAGGTTTGGGGCTTATTTTCATGGCTTTTGGAGCTGATTTTTGAGTGATTTTGTGCTGCGTTTTTGGGAGTTTGCAGGTGGATTTGAAGCTGATTTTCAGGTTACTTCCATGGCTAAAGATGGAGGTCTTTTTTTTTTGTTGATAAAAATGGTATTTTGAACCTTGAAGAAGAAAATGATGGCTGCCGTTTTTATCTTCTGAATCCCCTCCTCCTCTTGGTGTAACAATGGATCCACCTTTTTCGTGTATTTTCTCTATTTCCCCACCCCCAGATATCTTTTTCTCTGGTTCCTTTCTTTTAAATAGCAGTAGAATTTTTTCCTCTTTTTTTTTCAATCTCTCCCTATTTTTTATTCTCTTTCCTTATTCTTCAATTCAATTCCCCTCCTTTTCCTTTTTTCTTGTTCTTATCTTTTGTCTTCCCTCTTCTCTATTCTGCCCCCTCTTGTCTTTAAAATGTTTATATATATGCAACTAAACTCTCTTTATTAAAGTGTGGTCATGGAGAGAAAGAGTGGAAACATGGGGAGAATCGTGAGTGTGAGAGTGGGAAAGAGGGGACGTGAGGGAGTGATCGCGTGCAAATGCTTGTGCACATGTGAAAAAGAAAAATGAAAAGTACTGTATTCACTTAACCAGCGTGATTCAAAATAAAAAGAAAAAAAATGAAAAGACAAAGAATAGAATACTAACCAAGGACTTTTCATACTACGAAAATATAAGAAAATAAAATATTTATACTATAATTTAAAATAAGACACTAAGAAAAATACTATAACTTATTAAAATTGTTATTACAAAAAATCATATATTTGTAAATTTTATTTTTCTCTTTACAACTATTAAGATTAGAATTAAAAGAAATATTTACACTAAAATAGTATATAATTTGGGTGTGGTCAAAAATTAGTTGTTCACACTCACTGATCGCAAATGAAATTTTTTCTATCTTTGCAAATTGAGGCATGATCAAGAGGATTCTGAAATGATGAACCTGGTTCATCGTGCTGGTTCATCTGAAAGGCGAGGTATGTGTTCTACACTCTGCACACTTTGAAATACTAATATTTAAATCATGAGCAGATCTCTGCCCAAACTCAAAATTTTTTCAAAGCCTATCCATTTGACTTTGAACCAGTTCTGTTTCAACAAGAATCCTCACCAAATTAAAATACCTAGATTCTAGGGAAGCCTTAACCGTCAATTCAAAACTAAACGTTCATTCAAGCCATCCCCTCCCTTACAAAACCATTTCCAAATGTTCGATAACTCAGGTAACATCTGTCCCAAGTCCTTCTTCTGAGGTCATCTCTGATGTTGCTGAAAAACTTAGAAAATAGGTTCATACTGGTTGGGTTTGTAATAGATGTGGAGTTGCCAGAAAAAATAAGAATAGGTGGTAAAAAATTAAATTAAAAAAATGAGTGAGGGAGTATGGAGTAATGAGAAAGGGAAAAGGGAAAGAAGTAGTTGATTCTTCACCTACCTCTAAATCTGTTAGAATGGCTATTTTTGGAGATGATAAGAAGAAGAAGAAAGTAGCAAGAACGCAGGGGGAAGTAAATCAGGAGAAACAGAAGGGTTAGTAAATTTAGGAAAGCACACAGATGAACCCGGTTCATCTACTGAGGAAACCCTGGCAGATCTGCTGAAAATGTTAGGCGATAATTACAATCCAAAGAAGAAAAGAACTCCTAAAGCTCAAACGTCTGGAACAGCAAGAGAAAGTAAGAAAAGAAAAGTTGCTCCTTCTGAGACTTCTAATATTTCTCTTCCAAGAGGAAGAACTACAAGGAGCAAGGTAAAGAAAAGTGAGGACGAGTTGAAGAGAGCTTTAGAGGAGAGTAAGAAGAAAAGAGTGACAAAAAAAGAAAGAAAAAAAAAAGGTTGAACCTATTGAGGCTATTGAAGTGGATGAGATGGACCTGGTCCATCAAAGTGAAAAAGTGGCAGAGATAGAGGTTCAGGCCCCTAAGCTCAAGAAAGCCAAGACTTTCTCAAAGAAGTCCTCATCTGTTTCTAAGTCAGCTGAACCGTCCATCTTGGCTAAATGAACCAGTTCTGCAGTTTTTCCAAGCCTTAATTTCCTAGCCTGTCTAGAACTTTCAGTGACACAGATTCAGAATTTTTTGTTTGTTGCTCATGTTTTAATTGTTTTTGTTTCATTTTGTGGATTGTAGCAGAATCATATTCTCTCTATCAATGAAAGCTGATGGTTTTTGCTCTGATTCAGTATCTCTATTTTTTGATAGTTTGAATTCTTAGTTGATTATTGATGATTAATCCATGATTGCATATGCAGTAGCCTCAATGGCCATGAGTAATTGTTAACAACACTGGTGAGTTTATCATTTTGCAAACTTTTCGATGATGCCAAAAGGGGAAAGAAAAAACTGCTTGTGTATTTCAAGTGATATTTATAACCTAATGAACCTAGTTTCTCTATGATAAATGCTTAAAAAACATACAAATTGTTTGAGTTGTATATAGGATTAGCACAGAGTTTGTCATCATCAAAAAGGGGGAATTTGTTGACCCATGTCACTACATAGTTTTGAAGTTTGACAAAAGACTGACCAGTTGAACCAGGTCCATCAGAGCACACATACTTGACCTGACGAGTTGGCACACAAACCTTATATGCATAGGAGATGAATGCGATTGTGAAGTATCAATGAACAAGAAGAGTATCTTCTAATGCGAAAAGGTTGCAAATTGATGAAAGAATAGAAGTCGAATTCAGCAAGGACAGAAACGAAGGAAGGAAGTTGAGTTTGATAAGAACTTGTTCTCCCAGGTAGAGTTGAACTGGAATTGGAAGACAAGCTCAACGACTGACTCTATAAATACTTGATGTATTTCTGCTGAAAAAGGAGACGCACAAAGCTGAAGTGAATCAAAGTCTGAAAGCAAAATTCCCAGAGATATTTTGCAAGCAGAATTACTGTGCGATGCAGAGGATACAGTAAAAGGACTAGTTTCATCAGATTGATTATTGAGTCTAGTTGATTGTAGTAGGAGCTTTAATATTGTATCTTTTCATCTTTCATAGAAGCAATTGTAATAGGTACGTATTGATCAAGTTAGAGTTAACTTGAGGTGTGTAGAAATTAGCTAGGGGTTAGTTACTACAAAGGGTTAGAGTTAATCCTTAGAATTACAAAAGAGTCTATTTTGTAAGTCGGTTTGGCTCAGAGTTTTTAGTGAAGTGTTTGAGAAAATCCTACTGAGGAGTAGGTCATGATTTTTTCACCTTTTGATCCAGGTGTTTTCCACATAAAATATCTGTGTCTTTACTTTATTGCTTTAATATTCCGCAAATAGTAGTAAGTAGTACACCAAGAACAACCAGGTTCTTCTTATTAGACAACACTCAAAAATTGGGTACTGCACAATTAACTTATAATATTGTGTGGTATTGACGTCTAAAACATCATCTTTGTATATTTGCTTCTTTCACATTTTGAACCCGCTTGATAAATATTATGGGTCCGTCATTGATCTGCACTGGATAAGCCCCTAAAGACACGCTTGGTGGAAAGTCTTATTATCATATGACTACAAAATTGATGAATATTTTGTAGAGTACATATTCAGAACAATCAACGTTTATCTCAATTTATTTTTTTGGTTTGAAAGACTACTTCTATTAATTAAGATGCATTACAGGGTGCTGCATGGATGTTGCAGAATTACAAACATATGGATAATTACTACTATCATTACTATCTATCCTTAGGAAATTACCGCTATATATCCTTAGAAAATTACTGTTACAGTTAGTCCGACTAGACGAAGCTTCATCGGACGGTTGACAAAAAGATTTAGTATACGGTAGATGTTGAAAACTATTACTAATATGGCGTGTTCGTTGAAGTCCCAGCTTGTCAGCTTCTAGGTTGGCCATAATAAAAGGTGGTGGTTGTTCCAAAAAAGTGATGTTGCTCCCAATTAGTTCCATTCAAAATGAGCTAGCTGGTCTGCTATGGTGTTTTGCTCCCTGTAAGCATGTTGTAGTAGTGGATCACCTAGCTGGTGGATCAGGTACCTGCAATCATTGAGTATATGTGAGAAATCGGTAGAGGTGATACGTAAATTTGTAATTACCTATGCAGGATCCAAATTAATTTGTAGTGGTGTGAGGTTATGAGCTAAGCATAATTGTAATCCACGCAATAATCCCACTGTTTCAATATGGATCACTGAAGTGGCTTCAATATTACCTGCATACCTAATTCCCTTTGTCGTCCCTGATAACTCCACCAAAACCTGCCCGAGTATGAGGGTCTTTTATAGCCCCATATGTGTTAAGTTTAAAACAACGTTTTGGTGGGGATTCCCATTTGAGGTGTAAGGGAATTATAGAATTCTTAGCCTTATTAGAATTTGTAAGTAGTAAAATTCAAATGCTTGATGATATATAATAGATGGTTGGGTGTTATTTTTTACATTTTCAAAACAGTTGTGATTGCGAGTTTTCCATAAATTAAAAGTATGAAAGAAATAAGAGTATTATAAGGTATAGATTTATAGGAGTTGGCCTTGTTTAGTGTAATTAGCGTTTTGAGCCAAAGTTTCAGATCAATCCAATATTTTTGAGTATTGACGCATTTGAAGAAGACATGGGGGATAGTTTTTTGCTTCATGTTGACATGTCGTACAAATATTAGATGGAAAGATTCCTAGTCTGTGTAGGTAATGTTGTCTGGGCAGTCGTGAGTGGCTCAACAACCACAAAAAAGTTTTGATTTTTGGTAATATTCGCAATTGCCAGATCCAGCCGTGATGATTTGGTAATTCGTTAGATTTAGTCAGCATTTTGTACCACGAGCTAACTGAGAAAAGGCCCGATAAGGTGTGGCCCCAAATGATATGATCAGGGAGTATTGAGTACTTGGGGATATAGTATATCAAGAAAGCCTGGCGACCGCCTGGAATGGGCTTTTAGATTCTGGCGCGGAGATTATTTTAGGGAAGTTCGTCGATCGGTACGGTACCGTATTTCGGTATTTCAGTTTAGTATTTTTGGTATTGGGTTTCTTAAAATGCTATATTAATACTGTACCTAATTAAATTCGATATAATTTTGTTCTTCTCCTTTCGATTTTGGTTTATTCGGTTCGGTAAATTCGGTTTGAATACTAACTAGTGCATAGAGTCATAGACGGTAATATTCTTAATTAGAGTACTCGAAAGTGCAAAACTAAAAACGTTTGTTGACAAAAAGTTTTGTCCAAAACCAGCAAATACCAGCCCAGATAGAGAAAATTGTACAAGAATAAATTTGATCATTAGAAATGTCTTGTTACTTGTTTAGAGTTAATTGATGAACTTAGAGTATAAAGGAAAGTAAAATTTTAGATTTTTTTTGTTTATGTTATAACTAATAATATGTGTATTGTGTAATATAATATATATATTTCGGTACAATATTGGTATTTCAGTATTTTATTTTAAAATATCAAACACCATACATAATACCAATTTAAAATTTAAACCAAATATCATACTGAATACCAAAATATCGAATACCAAATACCAAAATATTCAAAACTCTTACCAAATTATGCAAAGCCCTAGATTATTTTCTCAAATTTAAACCGCGGCACCGAAAGATCCTATTTGTGCAAATCTACCCCACGTTAACAGCTAATTGAAGCCATTCTAGAAATGGGCTCATTACCTACTGGAGGCCTTTATTCCTTTCGTCATGGGCCCGTTATGCGTAGTCCTTCAGTTTCCTTTTACGTCTTTGGGCTTTATTACTACATTTTTGTAAAAATAGCACGGGCTAGCCAGTTTTCGGATTGGTTTTTCAAAAATAGTAAGTGTTTGTAAAGTCATTGAAAAATAACACTATTTTTCTGCAATACGGAAAGTTCCAGCATAATATACTGGAGATCGGTGCACCTGTGTATGACCTTCCAGCATATTATGCTGGAACTCCAACACGCGGAAAGTTCCAGCATAATATACTGGAGATTGGAGCACCTGTGTATGAACTTCCAGCATATTATGCTGGACTGATATATTATATTGAAGCTCCAATATAATATGCTGGAAGTCCAGTAAATTATACTGGTACTCTAGTATAATATACTGGAGTTCCAGTATATTATACCGGAATTTCAGTATATTATGCGAGAGTATTTTCCGGATTTTGAACAGTATTTTTAATCAAATTTATCTTTACATGAAAAGTGACTAAATTTCGATTACTTTTGAAACTATAACTATTTTTGAATAATCACTTGTAAATTTGAGTGTTTTTGAATTTCTACCCACATCTTTTGGTCACAATCTTTTTGCTATTTTTAGCTTTCAATGTACAGACTACAGCAGAATAAAGTTACATAATATACACATTATTCTTCTGGAAGTAATTGATTCGTAGAATTTATAGGTTAGGCCGATTATGGTTGATTATGGTTAAGGCAATAGTGTGCAAACGTTGCATATTTCTTAATATCATTTAATACTCCTTTATAGCAATAGTGTGTAAAATTAGCATATATTTTAAAATCAATCAATTGGATAGAGTTACAACTTTAAGGCGCAGTAGGTGCAGAAACAATACATTGTGTTCAAGTCGAAAGCAATGGGTATGTAGGAGTCGTTTGATTCATAATTGTGTGGTGGTATAACTAAATCCAATTTAAATTCTTGTATAAAATAATACTATAACAATTGGTTGGTCACATAAGAAAAAATAATTGTCCCATTATTAATCAAGCGTTCGGTTGTATTACTTTATCATAGATAAATATGGAATAAGAATACATACATTAACATTACAGGCATTATAAGAGTATTTAAAGACGATAAATGACTTTACAGTAAGTAATTCTTGAATAACATTAATTATTCCATTATTAGACACCATGTAAACAATTCATGCATTATAATTCCGCTTACAAGTAAGAGATTCAAACACTAATGTACCTAAATTAACCTTCGACGTGATGACAAGGTGGAATAGGAATCTACGTGTTATTTTGAATGGTGGAGAGGTACATAGAGTACTAGATAGATTTATGGTCCGTGAATGTACATGAAAAAGTACGTTAAAGTTGTGGTGGGATGGGTAGTGTGATGATTCCATAAGTCATTTTATGTTTTAAAATTTAATTTTATGCTTTAAAGTCCTAAATATCTCATTTTAGTTTTTTTCGATTGTGTGTGCAGTCCGGATGTTTTTCGGAAAGCTTTTATGTTAAAAACTAAGAAAATATGAAATTTTTGCCTTAAATTTTATTTGAGCTGACTACGGTCAACGTTTTGAGCAAACAGATCGGGATTCGTGTTTACACAGTCCCGATGGGTCCGTATCGTGATTTGAGACTTGGGTGTATGCCCAGAATCGAATTCGGAAGTCCCTAGCCGAGTTATCGCATTTTGTAGAAATATGAAAGTTTAAGGCTTAATGACTTTGAAATGTTTGATCAATATTTGACTTTTTGGATATCGGGTCCGTATTTGGTTCAGAAATCCGATATAGGTCAAATTCTATATTTATGACTTGTCTGTCAAATTTGATAAGAAACGGAGTTGGTTTGACGTGATTCGGACGCCTGATTGTGAAATTTGAAGTTCATGAGTTTTCTTGAAAATTTCCTTTGATTTGATGCTAAATTCGTAGTTCTAGGTGTTATTTTGGCGATTTCATCGCGCGAGCAAGTTTGTATGATGCTTTTAGACTTGTGTGCATATTTAGTTTAGAGCCCTGAGGGCTCGGGTGAGTTTCGGATAGACTACAGAGTGAAATTGGACTTAGAAACATTGCTGGTGTGTTTCAGTTCTGGTGTAGGCCTGTGATCTCGCATTTGCGAGGTCAGGCTTCGCATTTGCGATCTCTGATGGGTTCGCATTTGCGAAGAGTAGCTGGAGCACCTCAAGTTCGCATTTGCGAACAAAGCTTCGCATTTGCAAAGTGGGTTAGGGGGTACAGTGATCGCAATTGCGATCAATCGGTCGCATTTGCGGAAGATCAAAATTTGTATTTGCGAACCATTCATCGCAAATATGAAAGCAGAGATGGGATGGACTTCACATTTGCGATAGTTTCTTCGCATTTGCGGGGTTGTCATTTGCGAACTCCAGGTCGCAAATGCGACATCTATAACTGATCAAAATGGGAGTTAGGCGAGATTTTTGTTCATTCTCTCAAATTTTCAAACTTAGAAACCCAGAGGCGATTTTCAAAGAATCCTTGTTCCCCAAATCATTGATAAGTGATTCTAAACTAGTTTCTTTCAATCTTTCATTTCATTTCCTAAGATTTCAACCTAAAATCTTGTGTTTTCACGGTGGAAATTGGGGGTTTGGGTAGAATTAGAGATTTTTGTAAAATGGAGATTTAGACCTTAAATTGAGATCGAATTCCAAAATAAATTACATAATCGGGCTCAGGGGTAAATGGGTAATCGGATTTGGACCAAGTGGGCCCGGAGGTTGACTTTTTCAATAATGACCTAAATTGAATACTTTGCAATCATGGGTAGTTCCTAAGGCTTAATTTGAATCGTTTGGTTGGTAATTTGCTAGATTTTATTGGTTCGGAGGCTTGTTTGAAAGGCAAAGTTGTGATTGAGCTTTGAGTGGACTTTTGGAGCAAGGTAAGTGTCGTGGTTAACCTTAACTTGAGAGATTAGGACTTGTTTGTCTATTTGCTGCATGTTAGATGTTGTGTACAACTTATATATGGGGTGACGAGTACTTATGCGTTGTTGTTGGATTAAAGCATGCAGGTGGAACTTGTTCCTTGCAATTATTGCTTACTTTGGTCATGTTATCCATGCTTAGACTAGTTATTTGTTAAATTGATCATTTTTACTGTGTTTATGGGCTTTTGTGATAATTGAGTATTGATTCCAAAGTTGAGATTGGTATTGTGAAATCATTGTTGAAGTAAGGCTTGTTCTTATTGATCCTATCTCCGTGTTATTACTTGTTCATTGTTATGTAGTAAGAGAGAGTGTTAAAGCACGAAAGGTAATGTCGTACCATATGGTGAGTGTTAATGCACGAAGGGTGATGTTGTGCCATGTTATGAGAGTTAATGCACGAAGGTGATATCGTGCCGTATCTATTGATTTATAGAGTGAGAGTAAAAGTACGAAGGGTGATGCCGTGCAATATCATTGTTTCATTGTGAGGTTGAGAGTAAAAGTACGAAGGGTGATGCTGTGCAAATTTTCTTCATTGTACTTAATTGTTTTCACTGTTTAAAGGCATATTGGCTATTCTGGTTATCATTTTTGTTGTATCTCTCGTATCTTGTATCCCTTTTAGCATGTCCCCCTCCCAATAGTACATGGTTAGCTTTTTTATGTTGTTATCTTGTACACATACTGTTATTTGCACAGGTTTATTATGTGAGTGGCTTGTCATAGCCTCGTCACTACTTCGTCGAGGTTAGACTCGACATTTACGAGTATATGGGGTCGGTTATACTCATACTACACTTTACACTTTTTGTGCAGATTTTGGTACCGACCCTAGCTGATCGTGAGGCTTAGCAGCTTGGACTTGCTTATTGGAGAGTCAAGGTAGATCTGCTGGCGTCCACAGACCTTGGAGTCCCTTCTATTTTCCCTATTTTACTGTTTCTTTTCATTCAGAACAGTTGTATTTCTTTCAGACTCTATTTGTAGAAAATCTTAGAAGCTCATGAGTTGTGACTCCAGATCCGAATTGTATCAGATACTATGGGCTTTATGTTATTTCGCATTTTCTTTTTTGCTTCTATTTAGCTTAATTGATTATGTTATTGAAATTGATTAAAATTGGCTTAAAGAATCCTCTGACGTTGGCTTGCCTAGCAAGTAAAATGTTAGACGCCATCACGATCCCGAAGGTAAAAATTTTGGGTCGTGACAGGTAGGATCCTTCCGCCTATGATACAATCCATGAAACTAGCCCCGGACGAACACTGTAATACCGGCGTCACCATCCATGGCACGGTGAGTGTGAATGGCTCTGATACCAGCATACAACCCAGAGAGTATGTACCACACTCTAAAAGCCAGCTATTGAAGTGGGAAAACTCAATACTATATAAACCATATATCTGCATATCACAATATCAATGGGGGGCTCAAGTTCCCTATCTTACAATGGACAATAACTATCTTTAACTAAAGTTTCATATAATCTTGAAAAAGAGTATTTTCCCTTTGATTGACCTTATGTTGTGCACGTATATAAACATCGAGTGGAAAACCAAAAAATAGTTTAGCTTTTTAAGTTTTGAGACATGATAAAAGCCTGAGTAAATTTCATGGGTGATCATTCAACTTTGTGTTCACTACTCAAAAGTCACTTTTCTTTCTTTTGTTACGTAAAAGTCATTCAACTTTGTATTTATTACTCAAAAGTCACTTTTCTTTTTTTTGTTACTCTAGTTATCACAATAATCACTTTTGCCATATTTTACAAACCGTTCACCTGAAAAGTCTATTATGCCCTTGACATTATAAATCCTCTCATTTATGTAATACCTTTTATATTATATGTTATGTAATATATTTTTACCCGCAGATTTTTCTTATAATTAAAATAACTTAATATCATTTTATAATATATTCGTAAATTTAATTTTTCTTAATATTAATTTTCAAGATATATAAGTAGCATTATTAAATTTGTCAGTAATATAACATTGAACAAATCTCAAGTCCACGTTTTTAATCAATTTAATGAAAATTAAAAATCAAAGCTCATTGATCTATCAGCCAAGTCATACCCATTAATTTAATAAATAAAATATCCATATTTAGCAAAATGACACATCAGATTAATACTTTCAAATAAATAATATTAACAGTTAAAACTTTAAAAAATTTAATATTAAAGACAAATATTTTTGAAACTTCTTTAAAATTTTCTATTGACTATAAAAGAACTATGATTTGTTAAACAAATCTGTTTCTATTATTTTAAATAAATATTAAAAAATAAATAATTTTTTTTATCATCTTTTATATTTAAAATATGTTCATGTTTGAATATGATTAAACAAATTGAATGCCAAGAAAAAAATTAGATGTATGGATATATTATAAAAATAATAAATAAAATAATTTAAAGTATTTTTAATTAAAAGTAAAATACCTAGGTAAAAATATATTATATAGTATATAGTATAGAAGGTATTACATAAATGAGAGGATTTATAATGTCAAGGACATAATAGACTTTTCAAGTAAAAGTATTATAAAATCCGGCCCAGATGACTTTTGTGATAAATAGAGCAAAGTAAAATAATTTTTGTGTAACAAAAGAAAGAAAAACGACTTTTGAATTATAAACACAAAATTGAATAATTTTTACATAATAATTTTCTTTTTTACGTAATTAATACGACGTTGAATGATCAATCATGAAATTTACTTTTAAAGCCTCCTGAAACCAGAGTATTCTTTTACCAGCCTGGAATACACAGAAGAAGTTTTGGTCAGTTATTATTATTATTATTATACATGATAAGAAAAGGATGTTCCAAGATTATGTATATGTGGTAAACCAAAGCCAATGAATAACTCCAAAGTAGTACTAACATCATAAGCTTTTGGATTTGCAGCATTAATTTACTAGGGGTTAAAAAAAAAGGCACTAAAAATAGACTCAGGATAACAGTTACAAAAATGAAGAGTAAGTTGGTCACAGAATTACAGAGTTTGAACGTGGTATGATCCAATAAATGTCAATCATCACTGCATACTAGGATGTTCGTTGGTCTGTACGGTACGATATTCGATTAGGTATTTTCGATTTCGTAAAATACTATTCTAATATCGTACATAATTATATTCGGTATGGTTCGGTTTTTCTCCTTTCGGTTTCGATTTTTTCGGTTCGGTAACTTCGGTTTGAATACTAACTAATATATAGAATCATAGACGGTAATATTCTTACTTAAAGTACTCAAAAGTACAAAATTAAAAACGTTTGTTGACAAAAGTTTTGTCCAAAATCGGTAAATACCAACCTAGACAAAAAAAACTTAGAGAAATATCTTGTTACTTGCTTAGAGTTAATTGATAAACTTAGAGAATAAAAGAAAGTAAAATTTTATATTTTTTATATTTAAGTTATAATTAATATAATGCGTACTGTGTAATATAATATTTATGTCGGTATCGTATCGGTATTTCATTTTAAAATACCAAATATCATACCTAATACCAATTATTTTTTAAAACTTAAACCAAAGATCATACTGAATACCAAAATATCGAATATCGAATATCAAAATTTTTGCTTTTAATATGATAATTTGGTATTTACTAAATTATGCACCGCCCTGCTGCATATGTACTTCTGCATAATAACTGGTATGAACTGTGTATAAATATAATCCGTTTGGTCTTAAATATCAGTCATGGGTATTTAATTCAGAATATTTGATGTATGAGAAAAATAAGATATTATTTATTCTTTTTTTTCTTCTCTATATTCATGCTTACCGATTCAATTAGCTTTATCAAAATACACGTTTTAAGGAGAGATAAAAATAATTTAGACAAATACTCTTATGATATTTAAAATTATATTAAAATCCAAATATTATATGTAGGAAAGGAATTGAATCCCCTAATTAAGAAAATTATACTACCACAATAGAAGAAAAATGACTTTTTTGTTATATATACACAGTTAAATTTCCATGGAATAAAGAAAAAGACAAGTGAAATGGCAAAGGGACTTCAAAATTACTTTAAGTCATATTATTCAACTTTCAACCATTTTTTTTTTATGAAGTCCCTAGTGTAAATTCTTGGTTTCGCTATTGATTAAATTGGGTAACTCGAGATAAAATTTGGTAAAAATTGTATATTTAGTAACAATTATAAATTTCAAGGGTCTGTTGGAAATCACATATTTACCTTCACAAGGTAAGATTAAGATCTGCGTACACATTATCTTTTTCGAACCGTACGAGTAGAATTTTACTGAATTATTGTTGTAAAAATTGTAAATCTCTTTGCAGCCGTTGCTATATTACCAAACCTAAGTATAACGAGAAGTACAGAATGAGAATACGATATATCCAAGCATTCACGAGAGTGTCAGAAGCCTCTGATGAGTGTTCTTCACACAAACAAAGGCATCTTTCCTAATTACTTTTGAGTATGTACTTCTAAACCTAAGGTTACTATCATTTACTATACATTATCGACAGACGACAGATATCTCGTGGAATTAATCGAGACATGAAAAAGTCTTAGAATAACGATAAAATTATTTTTGTATGACCTATAAGTCATGAGTCTGAACTGCGGAAGCAGCCACTAATGCTTGCATTAGGGTATGTTGTCTATATCACACACTCCTATAGTTGTGGCCCTTCAGCGGATCCTCCGTGAATGCAGAGGCAGATCTAGGATTTAAGTTTTATGGGTTCAACCTGTAAAGTTTATAGCATTGAACTTATTGTATTTTTAAAGTTATGAGCTTATATTGTTGTATATTGCAATATTATTGATTTTTTACACATAAATTTATGCTCCGCGCTAAAAGTATTGGGTTCAGTTGAACCCGATATTAATGCCTTGCATCCGTTTCTGCGTGAATGCGCGATACTTTGTGCACCGGGGTACAAGTTGACCCAGACACTATTGTCATTAAAAATTATATTAGTATACCATTTATACACTATACTCCATGCGGGGATGTACGCGGGAGTTTTTGTAAGCGGTGTCGAAATTTATAGAAAAACTGAAATATAAATTTGATTATCATACTTTTAGACAAGAAATAGCTTTAGGGGTCGTTTAATTTGAATACGGCTTATACCGGGATAAGTTATGATTGGATTAATTATCCTGGTATTATTTTTTATCCACTGTTTGGTATGTTGTATTAAAAATGATAATTGCATAATTTCTAAGACGGTATAAGTTATCCCGACATTAATTACCCCACCCTCTACAAGGTATAAGTTATCCCGGTGCTAATTTTAATCCCGGGATAACTTATACTAGATTTTCTAACCAAACCAAAATATTAAAGCGGTATTAAATTTTTATACCACCACTATACCTTCTTATACCTCGTATCAAACGACCCCTTAGTCTATTGGTTTTGATGGGTCTAGAAAAGATCTTGAGTTCAATTCTTCTTCATCACAATTTTTAATCACAAAGGCTCTCTCAAAATATTTGAGAAATGTACTAGCTGAGGTTTGAACCTTTGACCTTTTAGAGAAGAAACAAGCACAATATTTGATGTTTAATTTAGAACTCAATAACTTAAAAAGACTAGAATCTCAAACTCATAAGCTGGGGTGTTCATGGTTCGTTTGGATCGATTTTCCCTAAAAAGAAACCAAACCAAGTACGCCGGTTCATAAAATATTGGAACTAAACCAAACCAATTAAGTCAGTTTTTTAGCAATTCGTTTTTTGTCGTTTTTTCGGTTTTTTATCAATTTTTTTCTTATTATGAGACTTAAACTACCACACAGACGATATTGCGGCAACTACATTTTCAACGTAACACTATCAAACCAATTGTTCTTTGAGAAATCTATTATTTACCATGAAATATTGGTGATAATTGAATCAAATAGTGATGAATAATTTAATTACTCAATTAAAAATCGATTATTTTTAACGTGAAATAATTCGTGTAGTTCGCGAAAGCAAACTACCAAACAAACTAGAATGTAAAGACAAAGAATTCGATTATTGTAATAGCAAAGAACTAGACTTAAAATACAAGCGACTAATATGTACCATAACATTATAGAAACTTTATATATATATATATATATATATATATATATATATATATATATGTGTGTGTGTGTAATAAGAAATTTAAATAGCTACTTCTACCGGTTTAGTTCATTTTTTTCGGTTATTTTTGATTAAAACCAAAACCAAATCAAATTTGATCGGTTTTTAAATTAAAAAAAAAAACTAAAACCAAACCAAACTTAAAAAGTATTGGATTTTTTAAATCAGTTTGGTTCAATTTTTGATTTTTCGAGTTTTTGTGAATACCCCTACTCATAAGGTTCAAATCTCGACTCCGCTTCACCCACCCAACCCACTCACTTTACCCCGCCCTACAATTATTTGTTTAATTAAGACACTGTGCTCCATAAAGTAATTTTCCTTCTCTTTTTCATCTTTAGTTGTTATTCTTTTTTGAGTTTCTGATAGGAGAAAGTTGAAAGTTACAAGCGTTTCAGTTTTCTATATAGAATCTTATTCTCTTTATTGAAACCTAATAAAAGTCTAGGTGGCGCATTTCCTCGAGCTTTGACTGTTTATCTAACAATAATTCACTCTTTTTCCCTCCTTTTCCTTTGCTTTTTGCAATTATTTTCGTTTTTTGGGCATAGGTAATTTCTCATTTGCTTCCTTTAGAATTGTTTAATTAGGTTGAGCTAACAGCCAACTTTACTAGGTTGCTTTTATTTGTAATTATTTGGTGAATCTTTATAGCTACTCTTATATATAAATCTACCTATATTATTATTTTTCGTTTTGATTTTTTAGTATTTTATTGTTGTTACTGTCTGCTACTACTGCTTCTTTTTGTCTTTTTTTTGAGTCGAGATCGATCGAAATTTGTCATTTTACTTTTTTAAAATAAGGATAAAGTCTGCGTACACATTACCCTCGTTAGATTATTATTGGGGCATGCAAATTTCTCATTTGTTCTCTTTAAAATTCTTTAGGTTTAGCTCACGGCCTGTTATACTAAGCTGTTTATTATTATTTTTTCATATATACATAAATTTTTATGTTCAAATATGCATAGTGATGGATTCTACCCAAATCTTTGAATTTGAATATCAACTTTAAGTGATAAGGTGAGTGTACCAACTTCTTTGGCTGTAAACGCTAAACGTAGCTGACTTTGGATTTCAAACGATTTTTTCAAATTCTTTAGAAAGAGTCCTACTTATCATTGTCATTCCATTTAAGTGGTATTTGTAAAAAGATATTCAAATAATTAGGTCAATTAAAAATTAATTACAGGTAATTCTACTTAAAAATATTGATTGATAATATAAAGTTCACTAAACTGTTATAACGAGTTAAATTAAATCTATCTGTATCTATACAGACCTTTAAACTAAATTACATTAATTTTTCATGATCAACCAATAAATTGAAGTAAGAGTATATTCCGCGGACTCATCAAATGTTGCCGCTCCTATATCGAAATCCTCCGAAAAGATACTAATTTTGAGGATCCGACACATAAGGCGATATTATCGAAGAGGGTGAGCAACATAAAAAATATATCTATATTAATAAAGCCATTTCAGCATACATAGAAAATATTTCTAAATACTTTTAGACTTTGAAATATGGGAATAGGTTTGAATTTCATTTTCATACTACTTTTTTCTTCCTTTTGCAGTTCTTTTTATGACAACTTTTCAACCATATGGCAAAATCCTGGATTTTCTCTCCCTCTCATTTTCACTCTTTTAAAAGCCTTTCCGTTATATCTTTTTTCCCTTAGTTAATTTCCACTGTCTTCTCCCTGCTTCCTTCCTTCACCCCCACCCCCTTTACCACCCACCCCCACCCCACCCCTACCCACAAACACAAACTCTTCAAAACATGGGCAAAGCAATAAGGTGGTTGAAGGGTTTATTTGGGATAAGAAAATTAGAGAATAACCACAAAGAAACTGAAGGAAAGGACAAAATTGTTACTACATGTTTTGGCCATTCAGGTAGAGACACCACCACCGCCACCGTCACCGCTACTTCCACCGCCGTCTCCGCCGCTACCGGCCGGTTGTGTCACAACCCCACCACTATACCACCAAATATTACACCTGCTGAAGCTGCGTGGCTAAGTTCTTTTTATGGTCAAGATTCTGATAAGGAACAAAGCAAACATGCAATTGCAGTGGCAGCAGCCACCGCTGCTGCCGCTGATGCTGCTGTCGCCGCCGCGCAAGCCGCGGTTGCAGTGGTTAGATTAACTAGTCAAGGTAGAAGCACTGCCGTGTTTGGCCGTGAAAAGTGGGCTGCTACAAAGATTCAAAACGTCTTCCGTGGATTCTTGGTACTTACAAAATTTCATAATTGCTTAATCATATGTTCATACTATAGTACTACATCCTTATTTAATGAAAGTACTTAGGGGTCGTTTGGTTATCAAGCAATATTTATTTCGGCATTAGTATCCTTATCCCATTAACTAAACAACCCCTTATAGTAAAAAACGGACCTATGTTATAGAGCGAGGAGTCATCGGTACTCGAACGGCAAGAAATTCATGTATATATCTTTAAAAATAGTGATATATTAGTAGTGACATTTTATATATATAACAAATTTTGCAACCAGCGACCTTTAAATCCTAAGTTCTCCTCTGATTATTTGGTGTATAATCGTTTTAATTCTCTTTTATTGGCCAAACACCTCTAAATATTTTTTACTTTTTGGAAATTCAGAATCTTTTTTTATGATCTTCTTATTTAAAAACTTTGGTCACTAAATACATAACAATATTTAATTACTTAATTATATTATTCCTGACCGATTTTCTAATAATTTTTTTTTAAATGAATTTTTTGTTGTTGAAATGTGAAACAGGCAAGAAAGGCACTAAGGGCACTAAAAGGATTAGTGAAACTACAAGCATTGGTTAGGGGTTATTTGGTAAGGAAACAAGCCACTGCTACACTTCATAGTATGCAAGCTTTAATGAGAGCACAAGCTAGTGTTCGTGCCCAAAAATCTCGAGGAGGTTTCTTCATAAATAATCAAAATTCTCATTCCCAATTTCAAGCCAGGAAATCACATGTAAGACCTTTAATTTAATGTTGTTAACATATGGCGAATTCAGAATCTAGAGTTGATGAATTCTGAATGATTATAAAATTGTATTATACGTATGTATATTTTACAGTAAATGTATATATATTGTTGAACGTGAAATCAACCATCGATGCTTGTATCAGGCACCCTCCCTCGGAGTACGACCTTTCCTCGAATACTGCGTGAATACGGGATACTTTATGCACCGGGTTGCCCTAACGTGTAGAACCCGTCTTATTTTATGTTTCTATACTTTACAATAAATTCTTTTTCGTATAAGTATATATTGTTGAACGTGGAATCAGCCACCGAAGCTTGTATGGGGTAGACTGCCTATACTATACTCTCGTGGGTTGCGATCTTTATCTGAACCCTGCGTGAGTATGAGATGCTTTATGCACTGAGTTGCCTTTTTTTATATATTGTTGAATGTGCATAATACGTCTTAGATCTGCCTCTAACTTCTGAGTTGATTTGTAGGAACATTTTGAGGAATCAAGAAGTGGACATACAGTGCAAAGTCATAGCAGAAGGCTATCTGCATCATTTGAGGCTAATAACGTAAATGCAAGTGAAGAAAGTGCAAAAATTGTGGAAATGGACACTGGAAGACCAAAATCAAGATCCAGAAGAACAAACACTTGGATTTCTTCTGATTCTTGTGATGATTCATTCAAACCAATGCCGGAGTTTGCAGATTTGGCCATAACAGCCCAAAGTACACCAAGGTTTGCAAATTCATGTGATTCAAACACACCAATTACACCAGCCAAAAGTGTTTGTGTGGAAAGCTATTATTTTAGGAATGATAATTATTATGACAATAATAATAATAATAATTATTATCCTAATTACATGGCTAAAACACAATCATTTAAGGCTAAGTTAAGGTCCCAAAGTGCTCCAAAACAAAGGCCAGAGCCATTAATTGGTCCTAAGATGAAAAAAATGTCATTAAATGAAATGATGGAGTCAAGGGCTTCTTTAAGTGGTGTAAAAATGCAAAGATCATGTTCACAAGCTCAAGAAAAAATCAATTTCAAGAATGCTATTATGGGCAAACTTGGAAATTCAACAGAGTTCACAAGATTTCAAGAAGGTGAAAGAGACTATTCAAAATGGTGAAAGTTTCTAAATATAGCTATAGGGCTATAGCACTTTTTTTAAAGGCTATATATTGTGTTTAAACTAGAAAGAGAATAGTTGATAGAGATAGAACAAAAGGGAATGTATGTAAAGTTACAGGCATGATGTGATTTAAGATTACATTGAACAAGTTTTCGAGGTTGATTTTTAGTATTATTAAGTGTAATTAATCTAAAACTTGTTTTATTAAAGAACTAATCATGTGAACAATCATTTCCTTTGATTAATATTTGCTATTGTTACTAGATTTTGACCGCTCAAGCCACTAATACTCCAGCAATTGTTAGTATAGTTTAACTTATGATAAGAAGGGGTTAGTTATGTGACTATTATAATTTATTTTATTTTATTTATGTTAAATTTTCGGAGAGATCTTATTTTTATACGTAAGGATTTAAAAATAAAACACGAGATATTTGTAGCTTGTAGGATCATTTTCTTCTATTCAAATTTGAAGGGTTGTGCTAAATCACTTCTCGACTAGTAGTTACTAATTACTTGAAACTATCCCACAAGTGATCTGATTATGTAAATATTTTTTATGCCACCATTATATATAACTAAGATTTTTTTATTGTTCACGAATTTATCTCTAATTCATTTTTTTTCTAAAATAAACAAGTGTAGGTTTGACTATGGCAGTCCGGTGTATAATCCTGCATTCATGAAGGGTTCGGAAAGGGGACGCATCTTAAGGGGTATGACGTAGACAATATACCCTAATATAAGTATCAGTAATTGCTTTTACGATTCAAATTTATAATCTATAGGTCATACGGAGATAATTTTACCGTAGTTAGAGGACGGCTATAGGTTGACTGGAAACTTAAAAAGGCAAAGTTATTAGACAATTTGTGTTTCTAAACGAAGGCATTTGAGAATACAAATGCCAATGCCACTTCTTGTCTTTTACGTGAAAGAATCAAATGTTTGTTAATAAGATGCATAAATAATTCCTCAAATTATGGGTAAAGTCAGTTTCATATTATTTTTTTTGAAAATAGGACAGAGTTTGTTTGTCACTACACCAAAATTCATGGTAGTTAGTTTTCAAAATTCAAAATGTAAATGATTGGATAGCCCGATTCCCGGATTTCCTTTATATTATTTTTGGCTGAGAATAAGATATCTTTCAACATCATATGGCGGACATATTTATTTCAATTTATTTGTCATCTTCTGGTGTCACTTGTGACTTTGAGAAAACAACAAAGTTTGAATTTTGAGTTTATAGATTTAGGATTTTAGAAAATCAATGCAATGAATTAAATAAATATTTTTGTATATTACATAAAAAAGTTAACACGAAACAGAGTTTCGGCCACAGTTATTGAGTTCTGACGAACCGTGAGCGGAACTGAAACTCTTCCCCTATTTGATGTGTGGTTGTGGATTTCACCTGCAAATAAAAATGGTTCAGTTGGCAGGTTTGACGTCTGCTCATGAAATTGACAACAAATTTTGAAGGAAAAAAGGAATTTTAAGTCCAAATTGTGATTTAAAGGTGTATTTCATGTAAAATTTTCAAGATTTCACTTGCAATTAGAAAGGTTTCGACTGCAAGATGATTTTCGTTATAAAAAAAAATTAGACAAAATTAAAAATTTATTTAAAGAAAAAATCAAGTTGAAGTTGTATTGTAAAGGTGCATTTCATGCGAAAGAGTCACGACCCAAGTCATGTCACACGTATTGTTCTTTTGGGCCTAGTCCCGTTTTTTCTGATGTGGGATTTGCCTAAGGTGATATGTGCACGTCTTAGAAGCTTGTCAGCCTAGAAGTCTGTCAGCCCTACTCCACCTGCCTTCATCAGCTCGCCCTCCATCATCGGCCAGATATTAATCCAGAGATCAGTTTATTCCGTATTTGGTTGAATTTTCAAATCCGAAATTAGCAATTCCAAAATTTTATACTGCAATTGTAGTATTATTCTATCCCACATTAAGGATAGGATTAATAATCCTGAATTACTAAACATGGGATAAATACTAACTTGACGAAGATGCCTTCTCGATGGCTCTTCTCCCAAATCTTTTAAAAGATCTAAAGTTAAAATTGAAAATAAAAGTTTATTTCAACTTATCTGATATATATCAAACATATGTTTTATATTATACTATGTTATTTTTTATTTTTAGTCCAATAAATACAACATTTACCAATAAAAATATTTCTATTAAATAATCTCATCGTAGCTAATTCCCATATTATAATCCTGGGATAACTTGTTCATCAATTAAATAATTCCTAGTAAGCTTAAATATACTTCTCTAACACACTTTTATCAAGGTCAATATCTAAATTATGGGTTTTTATAACCGTGCCATATTTAATACCACAAGTTCTAAGGATAATTTGCTATTATTCAAAATATTTTTTTTCTTAAATTTTATGTTCCAGCCAAATGTGTACCATAAACTTAAACATGCGTACTATAAATTGAAATGGAGGGAGCAATACGTTTACAATGTCATGACTCTATATATATATATATATATAAACAATGACTTTTTCTTTCCTTACGTGCGTAGATGAACTTAACCTAAAAATATTTTTTTATATATTTTTGTTTAACCAAATTTCTTGGTCAACTGACACTGTCTATTGTCGTACTCCTACCTACCTAAGGAGTATAGTATGATGGCGGGTTTATTGCATCTATATATATTTACAGATTATCTCTCAGGGCTAAATCAATACGTATATATTCAAAATGGATAAAGATTTCGATCTGGATTTGGCTTTAACGGTGGTGGGAATTCCGGAGAGCACCGCTGAGCCGCCGCGGTCTTCGACGCCCTCCGATGGGGACGAGATTCAAGTTCAAGAATTCCCGATGGTTATAAATTATGAAGTTGGCCTTTGTATAGTATGCATGGAAGGGTTTCAAAAAGGTATTGATCATCGCAAAGTCCCTTGTGGCCATGTTTTCCATGCAAATTGTCTTACCAAATGGCTTTCTATTTGTAATTCCTGCCCTCTTTGTCGTCTCAAAGTCTCCGTCGCTGGTAACTAATTGACTTTGATGTTACTGAGCTAACTCATAGAGCAGTCGAGTAAAAGTAGAAGACCATTGAAAGTAGAAAATGCGGCCGACCTCTCTCGAAAAAGATGGCCCAATTTCGAGATTATTAGTATTTGGATCTTCCTCATTTGCTCACTTTGGATGTATCGAAGTGGTTAGAATTTTCTTAACCATAATTAAAGATGTAAAGGAGTGTTTAGACGAGGTATTTTATTTTTATCTACCAATAAAAATATTTCTATTAAATAATCTCATTGCATCTAAATCCCATATTATAATCCTGGGATAATTTGTTCATCAACAAAATGATCCCTAGTGGGCTTAAATATACTTCTCCTGCCCACTTTTATCAAGGCAAATATCTAAATCATGGGTTTTTATATTGCTAATGACTAATGAGTAATGTTAAATATGAAAAATAAAGTAATATAATAGCTCCATGTGGGCGTTGTTGGAAAGAAGGACGCAGCACTACATGAAGCATAGAATTGGATTACAGATCTTCATGTTGTCCCACTTGTAGAAAACAGAATATTAATGGGCCTCAATTTTTAACAAGCCCAATAATAGTACAACCCGATTACAGATAGGGGAGGCATGGTGTGACAATGTACTCACACTATTGGCAGAAAATAATTCTAGTTGTAGATATTGACACCAAATAGTCCATAAATATATATCACAACAATAATATGTATATCACAACTTTATTTTTCTTCTTTTTTATATATAAAAATATATATTAAAATTTTATTTCTTTCTTTATTATCTAAAATATAAAATGATAAATACAATTATTTAAAATTATTTTTATCTCTATATCAATGTATATCATAACGAAAATAATTGTATTACTTATATATCACAGTGTATAACACATCAAATAATGTGTATACCAAATATATATTATAAGTTTATTTTTTTTAGTGTATTTCAAAATGTATATAATTTTTTTTGTATATCAAAATGTAAATAAAACACTTTTTTTTCTTTGTACATTTCAGTGTATACCACATTGTTTCTTGTGGATATACACTAATATATTTGCTGGAGATATATTGATATACAAAATGAGAATTAGATATATTGTTTGTATATCATCGTGTATAACATATTAATAGTGTGTATATCAACAAAATATATTAAAATTTTATTTTTGTATAACACATTTTAGATTAAAAATTCAAGTTCAAGACGACTCCACACGTGTATCCCCAATTGTATCCCGTGTATATCTCTATCTACATCAATGATATCTCATGTATATCATGTATAGTGTGTATATTCATGAAAATTTGTGTTATATATACGATATACAATGTGATATACACGGGCATCCATAAAGAAATGTATACACGATATACAAACTGATATACACATATGTCCTTAAAAATCTGTTAGGATATACACTGATGTACATGATATACAACGTGATATATAAATGTCGCAGTTGGAATTTTAGGTCTGATTTTTTACCTGAAGCCAGTCTAATTCACTTCTAATCTTGCTCAAATTTTCTATATAGCCTCTTTTAGGTATTTTCAACCAATTTCAATCACACCCACTCGTTCAATCCAACCAAAAAAAGAAGAGGGAAGAAAAACAAAGTTGAAATATATTTTCTCTCTCTTAGTTTTTGCTTCTGATTTTCTCTGATGTGAGATCAACCTTACCTTTTCATCCCACTGATTTTCTGCATAATTTGCAAGATTTTTTTCTAAACTATGAGAGCGAAAGAGAAGAGATAGAAAAAGAAATACAAGGAGAGACGGGGGGGGGGGGGGNTTTTTTAGGATTTGGCTATATAATGCCAATTGTTTGGGGCTATCATTGCCAAACCTAATGTAAGGCTAAAAAATTACCAATTCCTGTTATGTGTTGTTATAGGATGCCAATTTTTCAAAATTGGGGGTTTGGCATGGTGTGACAATGTATAAGAGAGTAGTTTTTCTTAGGATTTGGCTATATAATGCCAAGTGTTTGGGGCTATCATTGCCAAACCTAATGTAAGGCTAAAAAATGACCAATTCCTGTTATGTGTTGTTATAGGATGCCAATTTTTCAAAATTCTATGTTGGCATACTTTCCAAAATGATGCAGTATTCGTATCGTATCCTTCAAATATACACTAGTTTTTGTAATTTCAACATGCACCTGGCGATATTTTTGATAATCCGAACAACATAAGAAGACATTACCTAGTTTGGAATATTGCATAGTGATTTCAGCGATCACAATAAAGTTTTATATGCTTATTGTTTTTTGAAGTGTTTTGCAACATCTAAGTGACAAGCGCATGTGCCTCTGTCGCCCCACCGATATCCCTCGCCAGTGCCCCGCCGCAGGCAGATACTAACAGCGTCGCGCGCGCAGATCGTGATGCCAAAGACAAGGTTGCTGACAACGGACCTGTTTCTACCTTGTAGAAAATTAAGTCATTTTCATTGTAAATATAGAGTAGTTTTATTCCATGTATTTCCATTATATTTCTCTAGCTTAGTTAGGTCTAGTCTTGTAACTTTGATTTATTATTTTTAAGCACTATTAGGGGGGAATCAAGCAATCAAACTTTCTAACAAGCAAACAATTCTCTGGAATGGTGTCTCTCCCCCTCGATACCCCGTTGCCTTTTTGTAATAGCTTTCATTAATGCAATCAAGCTTTCTTTCAATTCTCATTTCTGTCCTCTAAATTGCTCTTGATATTGGTTTTCTCATATGACACTGACAATCTCGACTAGTGTACGGAGGGGACCTCGGTTGGCGGACAACAACTGCCCTGACATCAGTTGCTTAGCCTTACGTCGCCCTTCCAAGGAATCTCAAGAAGGCGCCGCGTAATAGTTGGTATCAGATCCTAGGCTCGACATCGGATGAGGGAACGTATTGCCATTACCACCATTTCTGACCATGGTGAATCATGGGGACCGCATTGCGTCCCTTGAAGAGATGATTGACGTACTACGACCCATCGTGAATACGGTGCCTGAACTAAGAACCAGCCTAATGTAAAGGTTGGACGACCTGGACCGTAGAATGCTTTAGGCCGAAGTTGACACAGAAATAATCAATCGCGACTCTGAAGGAGATATACAAACGGCAGCCACAGAGGCAGCCAAAATTTTTGGTGAATTTGAGGGCCTCTAACAGGAGCGTGCTGATGCGATACTAAATTGCATAGTCTAGCATGTGATATACCTTACATTTGAAGTTCTTTAATGATAAAAATACACTTGTTAGGTTCTTAATGGAGTTTATTTCATGTGTAGGTGAATTGGAGATGGAAACGGAGCTAAAGGGATGCAAATACGTCGAAAATACGCAAAAGGAGACACCCGGGCGATAGCCGGGCATTTTCCCCCTAAAGTCGAGCACCCCCTGGCGTTAGGGGGGCGTTTGCCCCTTAAGTCCGGGCACCCCCAGGCGTTAGGGGGCGTTAGGGCCCAAACGCCAGGCCTTCCCTGGCCTTAAGGGGGCGTTTGGCCCCAAACG
>ML324220.1:0-14815 GCA_005239505.1 Nicotiana paniculata
ATTTCTTCAACTCTGAGATTTTCTTCTGGTTGTAGTTTTTGTTTGAATTTATTTATTTCATCTATTAATTCTGTCTCTTTATCTTTCTTTTTTTGTTTTTCTTCATATTGTGCTTTTGGCCAAATCTTTTTCTAATTCTATATTTTTTGTATTTTTAATTTCTTCTAATTGTTGTACTTCTTTGTTTGCTTGGTACATTATATTTTTGATTTCTTTTTTCTTATCTAATACAGGTTATGGTTCCTCGGGTCGTATTTGATGTCCTAGACAAATATCATGCGACCCGGTACCGGCTCCGGACCAAGGCGTCCGGCCTGGACCATGGCAGCGATAATACATGCACGAGTGACGGAATTTAAGTTTAATTGCCATATAATGCCAAAAAATGTAACTTGATCATTTCGAAGAGTTGGTTATGGTTCCTTTGGTTGTATTTGATGTCCCGGAAATATATCATGTGATCCGGTACCGGCGATAATACAGGTTATGGTTCCTTGGGTCGTATTTGATGTCCCAGACAAATATCATGCGACCCGGTACCGGCTCCNGTCCGGCCTGGACCATGGATGGCGATAATACAAGCACGACTGGCGGAATTCCAGTTTAATTGCCATAGAATGCCAAAAAATGTAACTTGATCATTTTGGACAGTTGGTTATGGTTCCTTGGGTCATATTTGATATCCCGGACAAATATCATGTGATCCAGTACTGGATCCATACCAAGGCGTTCGGCCTGGACCATAGAAGGCGATAATACAAGCACGACTTGGCGGAATTCTAGTTTAATTGCTATAAAATGCCAAAAAATATAACCTGATCATTTCGAAGAGTTGGTTATGGTTCCTCTGGTTGTATTTGATGTCCCAAAAAAATATCATGCGATCCGGTGCCGGCTCCATACCAAGGCGTCCGACCTGGACCATGGATGGGGATAATACAGTCATGACTGGCGAAATTCCAGTTTAATTTCCATAAAATGCCAACAAATGTAACTTGAGCATTTCGAAGCGTTGGTTATGGTTCCTTTGGTCATATTTAATGTCCGGACAAAATATCATGCGACCCGGTACCGGCTCCGTACCAAGGCATCCAGCCTGGACCATGGCAGGCGATAATACAGGCACGACTGGCGAAATCCCAGTTAAATTGCCATAAAATGACAAAAAATGTAACTTGATCATTTCGAAGCGTTGGTTATGGTTTCTTGGGTCATATTTGATATCCCGGATAAATATCATGCGACTCGGTACCGGCTCCGTACCAAGGCGCCTGGCCTGGACCATGGCAGGCGATAATACAGGCACAACTGGCGAAATCCTAGTTTAATTGCCATAAAATGCCAAAAAATGTAACTTGATCATTTTGAAGCGTTGGTTATGGTTTCTTGNAAATGCCAAAAAATGTAATTTGTTCATCTCGAAGCGTTGGTTATGGTTTCTTGGGTCATATTTGATATCCCGGACAAATATCATGATATCCGGTACCTGCCCCATACCAAGGCATCTGGCCTGGACCATGGCAGGCGATAATACAAGCACGACTACCGAAATTCCAGTTTAAATGCCATAAAATGCCAAAAAATGTAATTTGATCATCTCGAAGCGTTGGTTATGGTTCCTTGGGTCGTATTTGATGTCCTGGAGAAATATCATGTGATCCGGTAACGGCTCCGTACCAAGGAGTCCGGCCTGGACCATGGCAGGCGATAATTAGGAACGAGAGGAACTCCAGTTTAATTACTATAAAATACAAAAAAATGTAACTTGATCATTTCAAAGCGTTGGTGATGGTTTCTTGGGTCGTATTTGATGTCCCAGACAAATATCATGATATCCGGTACCGGCTCCGTACAAGGGCGTCCGTCCTGGACCATGGCAGGCAATAATACAGGCACGACTGGCGGAATTCCTGTTTAATTACCATAAAATGCCAAAAATGTAACTTGATCATTTGGAAGCGTTGGTTATGGTTCCTTGGGTCATATTTCATATCTCGGACAAATATCATGTGACCCGGTACCGGCTCCGTACCAAGGCGTCCGGCCTGGACCAGGGCAGGAGATAATACAGGCACGACTGTCGGAATTCTAGTTTAATTGTCATAAAGAACCAATAAATGTAACTTGCTCATTTCAAAGCATTGGTTATGGTTCCTTGGGTCATAATTGATATCACAGACAAATATCATGCAATCCGATACTGGCTCCGTACCAAAGCATCCTGCGTGGACCGTGGCAGGCGATAATACATGCACGACTGGCGGAATTCCAGTTTAATTGCCATAAAATGCCAAAAAATATAACTTGATCATTTCGAGCGTTGGTTATGGTTCCTTGTGTTGTATTTGATGTCCGGACAAATATCATGCGATCCAATATCGGCTCCGTACCAAGGCATCGGGCCAGGACCATGGTAGGCGATAATTTAGGCACGGCTGGCGGAATTCCAGTTTTATTGACATATAATGCCAAAAAATGTAACTTGATCATTTCGAAGCGTTGGTTCTGGCTCCTTGGGTCGTATTTGATGTTCTGGATAAATATCATGTGATCTGGTACCAGCTCCGTACCAAGGCGTCCGGCCTGGACTATGGCAGGCAATAATACAGGCACGGCTGGCGGAATTCCAGTTTAATTTCCATAAAATTCCAAAAAATGTAACTTGATCATTTCGAAGCATTGGTTATGAATCCTTGGGTTGTATTTGATTTTCCGAAAAAATATCATGCGCTTCGGTACCGGCTACGTTCCAACGCGTCCGGCCTGGACCATGGAAGGCTAAAGTGCAGGCACGAATTGGCGAAATTCTAGTTTATTATCCATAAAAAGTCAAAAAATGTAACTTGATCCTTTCGAAGAGTTGGTTACGGTCTCTTGGATTGTATTTGATGTCATGGACAAATGTCATGCGATCAGGTACCGGCTACGTACCAAGGCCTCCGGCCTGGACCATGGATGGCGATAATACAAGCACGACTGGCTGAATTCCAGTTTAATTGCCATAAAATGCCAAAAAATATAACTTGATCATTTCGAATTTTGGTTATGGTTCCTAGGGTCATATTTTGATGTCCCGGACAAATATCATGCGATTCGGTACCGGCTACGTACCACAGTGTCCGGCCTGGACCTTGGCAGGCGATAATAAAGGCACGACTTGGCGAAATTCAAGTTTAATTGCCATAAAATGCCAAAAAGTGTAAGCTGATCATTTCAAAGTTTTGGTTATGGTTATTTGGGTCTTATTGATGTCCCGGACAAATATCATGCGATTCGGTACCGCCTACGTACCACGGCGTCCGACCTGGACCATGGCAGCGATAATACAAGCACGACTTCGCGGAATTCTAATTTAATTGCCATAAAATGCCAAAAAATGTAACTTGATCATTTCGAAGAGTTGTTTATGGTTCCTTGGGTTGTATTTGATGTCCCGCAAAAATATCTTGCAATCCGGTACCGACTCCATACCAAGGCGTCCGACCTGGACCATGGATGGCGATAATACAGGCACGACTGGCGAAATTCCAGTTTAATTTCCATAAAATGCCAAAAAATGTAACTTGCTCATTTCGAAGCATTTGTTATGGTTCCTTGGGACATATTTAATGTCAAGGAAAAATATCATGCGACCCGGTACCGGCTCCGTACCAAGGCGTCCGGCCTGGACCATGGCCGGCGATAATACATGCACGACTGTCGGAATTCCAGTTTAATTGCCATAAAATGCCAAAAATGTAACTTGATCATTTAGAAGTGTTGGTTATGGTGACTTGGGTCGTATTTGATGTCCCGGACAAATATCATGATATCCGGTACCGTCTGTGTACCAAGGCGTCCGGCCTGGACCATGGCAGGCGCTAATACAGGCACGACTGGCGGAATTACAATTTAATTGCCAGAAAATGCAGAAAAATGTAACTTGATCATTTGGAAGCGTTGGTTATGGTTCCTTGGGTCGTATTTTATGTCCAAGACAAATATCATGTGATCCGTTACCGGCACCGTACCAAGGCGTCCGGCCTGGACCATGGCAAGCGCTAATACATGCACGATTGGTGGAATTCAAGTTTAATTCTCACAAAATGCCAAAAAATGCAACTTGATCATTTGGAAACGTTGGTTATGGTTCCTTTATTCATATTTCATATCCCGGAAAAATATCATGCGACCTAGTACCGGCTTCGTACCTAGGTGTCCGGCCTGGACCATGGCAGACGATAATACAGGCACGACTGTCGGAATTCCAATTTAATTGACATAAAATGCCAAAAAATGTAAATTTATTATTTTGAAGAGTTGGTTATGGTTTCTTGGGTCATATTTAATTCCCCACACAAATATCATGCGACCCAGTACCATCTCCGTACCAAGGCGTCCGGCCTGGACCATGGCAGGCGATAATACAGGCACGACTAGCGGAATTCAAGTTTAATTGCCATAAAATGACATAAAATGTAACTTGATCATTTCAAAGCGTTGATTATTGTTCCTTGGGTAATATTTCATATCCCGGACAAATATCATGTGACCCTGTACCGGCTCCATACCAAGGCGTCCGGCCTGGACCATGGCAGGCGATAATACAAGCACGATTGTCGGAATTCTAGTTTAATTGTCATAAAAAACCAATAAATGTAACTTGCTTATTTCAAATCATTGGTTATGGTTCCTTGGGTCATATTTGATATCATGGACAAATATCATGCGATCCGATAACGGCTCCGTACCAAGGCGTCCGGCGTGGTCCATGGCAGGCGATAATACATGCACGACTGACGAAATTCCAGTTTAATTGCCATAAAATGCCAAAAATGTAACTTGATCATTTCAAAGTGTTTGTTATGGTTCCTCGGGTCGTATTTGATGTCCCAGAAAAATATCATGAGATTCAGTACCGGCTCTGTGCCAAGGCGTCCGGCTTGGACCATGGCAGGTGATAATACAGGCATGACTGACGAAATTCCAGTTTAATTGCCATAAAATGCCAAAAAATGTAACATGATCATTTCGAAGCATTGGTTATGGTTCCTTGTGAAGTATTTGATTTCTCGGACAAATATCATGAGATTCGGTACCGGCTCTGTACCAAGGAGTCCGATCTGGACCATGGCAGGAAATAATACAAGCATGACTGGCGCAATTCCAGTTTAATTTCCATAAAATGCAAAAAAATGTAACTTGATCATTTCGAAGTACCGTCTCCGTACCAAGGCGTCCGGCCTGGACCATGGCAGGCGATAATACATGCACGACTGATGGAATTCCAGTTTAATTGCCATATAATGCCAAGAAATGTAACTTGATCATTTCGAAGAGTTGGTTATGGTTCCTTAGGTTGCATTTGATGTTCCGAAAAAATAACATGCGATCCAGTACCGGCTTCATACCAAGGCGTCCGGACTGGACTATGGATTGCGATAATACAGGCACGACTGGCAGAATTCCAATTTAATTGCCATAAAATGCCAAATAATGTAACTTGATCATTTCGAAGCGTTGGTTATGGATCCTTGGGTCGTATTTGATGTCCAGGACAAATATCATGCGATCCGGTACCGGCCCCGTACCAAGGCGTCCGGCCTGGACCGTGGCAAGCACTAATACATGCACGACTGGCGGAATTCTAGTTTAATTTCCATCGAATGCAAAAAAATGTAACTTGATCATTTCGAAGCGTTAGATATGGTTCCTTGCATCATATTTGATATCCCGGACATATATCATGCGATCCGGTACTGGCTCCATACCTAGGCGTCCGGCCTGAACCATGGCAGGTGATAATACATGCACGACTGACGGAATTCCAGTTTAATTGCCATAAAATGCCAAAAAATGTAACTTGATCATTGCGAAGCGTTGGTTATGGTTCCTTGGGTCGTATTTGATGTCCCAGATAAATATCATGAGATCAGGTACCGGATGCGGACCAAGGCGTACGGCCTGGATCATGGCAGGCGATAATACAGGCACGACTGCCAGAATTCCAGTTTAATTGCCATAAAATGCCAAAAAATGTAATTTGATCATTTCGAAGCGTTGGTTATGGTTCCTTGGGTCGTATTTGATGTCCCTGAGAAATATCATGTGATCCGGTAACGGCTCCATACCAAGGCGTCTTGCCTAGACCATGGCAGGCGATAATATAGGCACGAGTAGCTGAATTCCCGTTTAATTGCCATAAAATACCAAAAAATATAACTTGATCATTTTGAAGTGTTGGTTATGGTGCCTTGGGTAGTATTTGATGTCCTGGATATATATCATGTGATCCGCTACCGGCTCCGTACCAAGGCGTCCGGCCTGGACTATGGCAGGCAATAATAGAGGCACGGCTGGCGGAATTCCAGTTTAATTGCCATAAAATTCCAAAAAATGTAACTTGATCATTTCAAAGCGTTGGTTATGAATCCTTGGGTTGTATTTGATGTCCCAGATGAAAATCATGAGATTCGGTACTGGCTGCGTACCAAGGCATCTAGCCTGGACCATGGAAGGCGATAATGCAGGCACGACTTGGCGGAATTCTAGTTTAATTGCCATAAAATGCCAAAAAGTGTAACTTGATCCTTTCGAAGAGTTGGTTATGCTTTCTTGGGTTGCATTTGATGTCCCGGACAAATATCATACGATCCGGTACCGGATCCATACTAAGGCGTCCGGCATGGACCATGGATGGCGATAATACAGGCATGACTTGCTGAATTCGAGTTTAATTGCCATAAAATGCCAAAAATGTAACTTCATCTTTTCGAAGTTTTGGTTATGGTTTCTAGGGTCATATTTTATGTACCGGACAAATATCATGTGATTCGGTACCGGCTACGTACCACGACGTCCGTCCTGGACCATGGCAGGCAAGGCACGACTCTGCGGAATTCCAGTTTAATTACCATAAAATGCCAAAAAATGTAACTTGATCATTTCGAAGTTTTGGTTATGGTTCCTGGGGTCATATTTGATATCCCGGACAAATATCATGTGATTCGGCACCGGCTACGTACCACGCGTCCAGCCTGGACACTGGCAGGCGATAATACAAGCACGACTTGGCGGAATTCCAGTTTAATTGCCATAAAATGCCAAAACATGTAACTTGATCATTTCGAAGCGTTGGTTATGGTTCCTTGGGTTGTATTTGATGTCCTGAAAAAATATCATGCGATATGGTACCGGATCCATACCAAGGCGTCCGGCCTGGACCATGGATGGCGATAATACAGGCACGATTGGCGAAATTCCAGTTTAATAGCCATAAAATGCCATAAAATGTGACTTGATCATTTCGAAGCGTTGGTTATGGTTCCTTGCGTCATATTTAATGTCCCGAACAAATATCATGTGATCCAGTACCGGCTCCGTACGAAGGCGTCCGGCCTGGACCATGGCAGGCGCTAATACAGGCATGATGGCGGAATTCCAGTTTAATTGCCATAAAATGCCAAAAAATGTAACTTCATAATTTCGAAGCGTTGCTTATGGTTCCTTGCATCATATTTAATGTCCCGGACAAATATCATGTGACCCAGTACCGGCTCCGTACCAAGGCGTCCGGCCTAGACCATGGCAGGTGATAATAAAGGCACGACTGTTGTAATTCCAGTTTAATTGCCATAAAATGCCAAAAATGTAACTTGATCATTTCAAAGCGTTGATTATTGTTCCTTGGGTCATATTTGATATCCCGGACAAATACCATGTGATCTGGTACCGACTCCGTACCAAGGCGTCCGGCCTAGACCATGGCAGGTGATAATAAAGGCACGACTGTTGTAATTCCAGTTTAATTGCCATAAAATGCCAAAAAATGTAACTTGATCATTTCGAAGCGTTGGTTATGGTTCCTTGGGTCCTATTTGATGTCCCGAAAAAATATCATGTCATCCGGTAACGGCTCCGTACCAAGTAGTCCGACCTGGACCACGGTAAGCGATAATACAGGCATGACTGGCGCAATTCCAGTTTAATTGCCATAAAATGCCAAAAAAGTAACTTGATCCTTTCGAAATGTTGGTTATGGTTCCTTGGGTCATATTTGATGTACCGTAAAAATATCATGCGATTCGGTACCGTCTACGTACCACGACGTCCGGCCTAGACTATGGCAGGCGATAATAGAGGCACGACTTGGCGGAATTCCAGTTTAATTGCCATAAAATGCCAAAAATGTAACTTGATCATTTCGAAGAGCTGGTTATGGTTCCTTGGGTTGTATTTGATGTCCTGGAAAAATGTCATGCGGTCCGGTACCGGCTCCATATAGAGGCGTCCGGCCAGGACCATCGATGGCGATAATACAGACACGACTGGCGGAATTCTAGTTTAATTGCCATAAAATGTGACAAAATCTAACTTGATCATTTCGAAGCGTTGGTTATGGTACCTTGGGTCATGTTTAATGTCCCGGATAAATATCATGTGACCCGATACCGGCTCCGTACCAAGGCGTCCGGCCTGGACCATGGCAGGCGATAATACAGGCACGACTGGCGGAATTTCTAGTTAATTGCCATAAAATGCCAAAAAATGTAACTTGATCATTTCAAAGCGTTGGTTATGGTTCCTTGGGTCATGTTTTATATCCCGGACAAAGATCATGCGATCCGGTACTGGCTCTGTACCAAGGAGTCCGTTTGCTATAAAATGCCAAAAAATATAACTTGATCATTTCGAAGCGTTGGTTATTGTTCCTTGGGTCGTATTTGATGTCCCAAACAAATATCAGGAGATCCGGTACCTTCTCCGTACCAAGGCGTCCGGCCTGGACCATGGTCGGCGATAATACAGGCACGACTGGCGAAATTCCAGTTTAATTGCCATAAAATGCCAAAAAATGTAATTTGATCATTTCGAAGCATTGGTTATAGTTCCTTGGGTCGTATTTAATGTCCTAGAGAAATATCATGTGATCCGATACCGGCTCCGTACTAAGGCGTCCGGCCTGGACCATGGCAGGCGGTAATACAGGCACGACTGGCTGAATTCCAGTTTAATTGCCATAAAATGCCAAAAAATGTAACTTGATCATTTAGAAGCATTGGTTATGGTTCCTTGGGTCGTATTTGATGTCCCGCACAAATATGATGATAACCGGTACCGGCTCCGTACAAAGGTGTCCGCCTGGACCATAGTTGCCGATAATACAGGCACGACTGGCGGAATTCCAAAAAATGTAACTTGATCATTTCGAAGCGTTGGTTATGAATCCTTGGGTTGTATTTGATTTCCCGGAAAAATATCATGTGATTCGGTACCGGCTACATACCAAGGCGTCCGGCCTGGACCATAGAAGGCGATAATTCAGGCACGACTTGGCGGAATTCTACTTTAATTGCCATAAAATACCAAAAAATGTAACTTGATCCTTTCTAAGAGTTGGTTATGGTTTCTTGGGTTGTATTTGATGTTCAGGACAAATTTCATGCGATCCGGTACCGGATCCATACCAAGGCATCCGGCCTGGACCATGGATAGCGATAATAGAGGCATGACTTGCTGAATTCCAGTTTAATTTCCATAAAATGCCAAAAAATGTAACTTGATCATTTCGTAGCATTGGTTATGGTTCCTAGGGTCATATTTGATGTCCCGGACAAATATCATGCCATCCGGTACCGGCTCCGTACCAAGGCATCCGAACTGGACCATGGCAGGCGGTAATACATGCACTACTGGCGGAATTCCAGTCTAATTGCCATAAAATGCCAAAAAATGTAATTTGATCATTTCGAAGAATTGGTTATCGTTCCTTGGGTTGTATTTGATGTCCTGGATAAATATCATGATATCCGGTACCGGCTCCGTACCAAGGCGTCCGACCTGGACCATGGCAGGCGATAATACAGGCACGACTGGCGGAATTCCAGTCTAATTGCCATAAAATGCCAAAAAATGTAAGTTGATCATTTCGAAGCGTTGGTTATGATTCCTTGGGTAGTATTTGTTGTCCCGGAGAAATATCATGTGATCTGGTACCGTCTCCGTACCAATGCGTCCGACCTGAACTATGGTAGGCAATAATAGAGGCACGACTGGCGGAATTCCAGTTTAATTGCCACAAAATTCAAAAAAATGTAACTTGATCATTTCGAATTATTGGTTATGGATCCTTGGGTTGTATTTGATGTCCCGGACAAATATCATGCGATTCGGTACCAGCTACGTGCCAAGGCGTCCGGCCTGGACCGCGGATGGCGATAATGCAGGCACGACTTGGCGGAATTCTACTTTAATTGCCATAAAATGCCAAAAAATATAATTTGATCCTTTCGAAGAGTTGGTTATGGTTTCTTGGGTTGTATTTTATGTCCCAGACAAATATCATGCGATCCAGTACCGGATCCATACCAAGGCGTTCGGCCTGGACGATGGATGGCGATACTACAGGCACGACTGGCTGAATTCAAGTTTAATTGCCATAAAATGCCAAAACATGTAACTTGATCATTTGGTAGCATTGGTTATTGTTCCTTGGGTCATATTTTATGTCCCGTACAAATATGATGTGACCCGGTACCGGCTCTGTACCAAGGCTTCCGGACTGGACCATGGCAGGCGGTAATACATGCACGACTGGCGGAATTGCAGTTTAATTTCCATAAAATGCCAAATAATATAACTTGGTCATTTCGAAGCATTGGTTATGGTTCCTTGGGTCATATTCTATGTCCCGGAAAAATATCACGCGATCCGGTAGTGGCTCCGTACCAAGGCGTCTGGCCTAGACCATGGCAGGCGATAATACAGGCACGACTGGCGGAATTCCAGTTTAATTGCCATAAAATGCCAAAAAATGTAACTTGATCATTTCCACGCGTTGGTTATGGTTCCTTGGGTTGTATTTGATGTCCCGGAGAAATATCATGCGATCCGGTACATGCTCCGTACCAAGGCGTCCGGCTTGGACCATGGCAGGCGATAATATAGGCACGACTGACGGAATTCCAGCTTAATTGCCATAAAATGCCAAAAATTTAATTTGATCATTTCGAAGCGGGGTCGTATCTGATGTCTTGGAGAAATATCATGTTATCTGGTACCGGTCCGTACCAAGGCGTCCGGTCTGGACAATGGCAGGCGATAATACAGGCACGACTGGTGGAATTCCAGTTTAATTGCCATAAAATGCCAAAAAAATGTAACTTGATCATTACGAAGCGTTGGCTATGGTTCTTTGGCTCGTATTTGATGTCACGGACTTATGTCATGTGATTCGGTACCGTCTACGTACCAAGGCGTCCGGCCTGGACCATGGCATGCGATAATACAGGCATGACTTGGCAGAATTCCAGTTTAATTGCCATAAAATGCCAAAAAAAGTAACTTGATCATTTTGAAGAGTTGGTTATGGTTACTTGGGTCATTTTTGATGTCCCGGACAAATATCATGCGATCCGGTACCGGTGCCATACCAAGGTGTTCGGCCTGGACCATGGATGGCGATAATACAGGCACGACTCGCGGAATTCCGGTTTAATTTCCATAAAATATAAATTGATCATTTCGAAGCGTTGGTTATGGTTCCTTGGGTAATATTTGATGTCCCGAAAAAATATCTTGCGATCTGGTACCGGCTTCGTACCAAGGCGTCCGGCCTGGACCCTGGCAAGCGATAATGCAGGCACGACAAGCAAAATTCCAGTTTAATTGCCATAAAATGCCAAAACATGTAACTTGATCATTTCGAATTGTTGGTTATGGTTCCATGGGTCGTATTTGCTGTCTCGGAGAAATATCATGCGATCCGGTATCAGCTCTGTACCAAGGCGTCCAGCCTGGACCATGGCAGGCGATAATATAGGTACGACTAGCGGAATTCCAGTTTAATTTCCATAAAATGGCAAAAGATGTAACTTGATCATTTCGAAGCGCTGGTTATGGTTCCTTGGGTCGTATTTGATGTCCCGGACAAATATCATGCAATCCGGTACTGTCTCCGTACCAAGGCTTCCGGCCTGGACCATCTCAGGCAATAATAAAGGCACGATTGGTGGAATTCCAGTTTAATTGCCATAAAACCCCAAAAACTGTAACATGATCATTTCGAAGTGTTGTTTATGGTTCCATGGATCGTATTTGCGGTCACGGACAAATATCATGCAATCCGGTACAGGCTCCGTACCAAGGCATCCGGCCTGGACAATTTCAAGCGATAATACAGGTACGACTAGCGGAATTCCAGTTTAATTGCCATAAAATTCCCAAAAATGTAACATGATCATTTCGAAGTATTGGTTATGGTTCCTTGGGTCGTATTCGATGTCCTGGAGAAATATCATACGAACCGCTACTGGCTCCGTACCAAGGTGTCCGGCCTGGACCTTGGCAGGCGATAATATAGGCACGACTAGCGGAAATCAAGTTTAATTTCCACAAAATGCCAAGAAATGTAACTTGATCATTACGAAGCGTTGGTTATGGTTCCTTGGGTCGTATTTGATGTCTCGGACAAAAATCATACAATTCGGTACCGGCTACGTACCAAGGCGTCCGGGCTGGACCATGGTAGGCGATAATACAGGCACAACTTGGCGGAATACCAGTTTAATTGCCATAAAATTCCAAAATATGTAACTTGATCTTTTCGAAGAGTTGGTTATGGTTCCTGGGTCGTGTTTGATGTCCTGGAAAAATATCATGCGATCCGATACCAGCTCCATACCAAGGCATCCGGCCTGGACCATGGATGGCGATAATACAGGCACGACTGGTGGAATTTCAGTTTAATTGCCATAGAATGCCAAAAAATGTAACTTAATCATTTCGAAGCGTTGGTTACGGCTCCTTGGGTCGTATTTTATGTCTCGGACAAATATCATGTGATCCGGTACCAGCTCCGTTCCAAGGCGTCCGACCTGGACCGTGGCAGACAATAATACAAGCACGACTAGTGGATTTCCAGTTTAATTGCCATAAAATGCCAAAAAATTTAACTTGATCATTTCGAAGCGTTGGTTATGGTTCCTTGGGTCATATTTGATGTCCCCAACAAATATCTTGCGATCTGGTACCGGCTCCGTACCAAGGCGTCCGGCCTGGAACCTGGCAGGCGATAATACAGGCACGACTAGCAAAATTCCAGTTTAATTGCCATAAAATACAAATACATGTAACTTGACCATTTCGAAGCGTTGCTTATGGTTCCTAAGATCGTATTTGATGTCCAGATAAATATCATGCGATCCGGAACCATCTCCGTACCACGGCGTCTGTCCTGGACAATGGGAGGCGATAATACAGACACGACTTGCGGAATTCCAATTTAATTGCCATAAAATGCCAAAAAACGTAACTTGATCATTTCGAAGCGTTGCTTATGGTTCCATGGGTCGTATTTGCTGTCCCAGACAAATATCATGCGATCCGATACCGGCTCTATACCAAGGCGTCCGGCCTGGACCATGGCAGGCGATAATACAGGCACGACTGGAGGAATTCTAGTTTAATTGCCATAAAATGCCAAAAAATGTAACATGATCACTTCGAAGCGCTGCTTATGGTTCCTTGGGTCGTATTTGATGCCCCGGATAAATATCATGTGATCCCTACCGGCTCCGTACCAAGGCGTTTGGCCTGGACCATGGCAGGCAATAATACAGGCACGATTGGCTGAATTCCAGTTTAATTGCCATAAAATGCCAAAAAATATAACATAATCATTTTGAAGCGTTGGTTATGGTTCCTTGGATCATATTTTCTGTCCCGGAAAAATACCATACGATCCACTACCAGCTCCATACCAAGGCGTCCGGCCTGGACCATGGCAAGCGATAATACAGGTACGACTAGCGGAATTCCAGTTTAATTGCCATAAAAATCCAAAAATGTAACTTGATCCTTTCGAAGCATTGGTTATGGTTCCTTGGGTCGTATTTGATTTGCCAGAAAAATATTATGCGATCCCGTACTGGCTCTGTAACAAGGCCTCCGGCCTGGACCATGGAAGGCGATAATACTGGCACGAATGGCGGAATGCCTATTTAATTGCCATAAAATGTAACTTGATCATTTCGAAGTGTTGGTTATGGTTCCTTGGGTCGTATTTGATGTCCCTGAAAAATATCATGCTATCCGGTACTATCTCAGTACCAAGGCGTCCATCCTGGACCATGGCAGGCGATAATACAGGCGTGACTGGCGGAATTCCAGTTTAATTGCCATAAAATGCCAAAAAAAGATTTGGTTATGGTTCCTTGGGTCGTATTTGATGTCCCTGAAAAATATCATGCTATCCGGTACTATCTCAGTACCAAGGCGTCCATCCTGGACCATGGCAGGCGATAATACAGGCACGATTGGAGGAATTCCAGTTTAATTGCCATAAAATGCCAAAAAAAGATTTGGTTATGGTTCCTTGGGTTGTATTTGACGTCCCGGACAAATATCATGCGATTCGAAACCGGCTACGTACCAAGGCGTCTAGGTTGAACCATGGCAGGCGATAATACAGGCCCGACTTGGCGGAATACCAGTTTAATTACCATAAAATGCCAAAAAAATGTAACTTGATAATTTCGAAGAGTTGGTTATGGTTCCTTGGGTCATATTTGATGTCCCATAAAAATATCATGCGATTTTGTACTGGCTCCGTACCAAGGCGTCTGGCTTGGACCATGGCAGGCGATAATACAGGCACGACTGGAGGAATTCCAGTTTAATTGCCATAAAATGTCAAAAAATGTAACTTGATCATTTCGAAGCATTGGTTATGGTTCATTGATTCGGATTTGATTTCCCGGACATATATCATGCGATCTAGTACCGGCTCTGTACCAAGGCGTCCGGCCTGGACTATGGTAGGCGATGATACATGCAC
>MDKI01010960.1:0-22750 GCA_005239505.1 Nicotiana paniculata
ATAGAGTGTTCATGATTGATAAAGACAACTAATCAAGCTATATGAAGTATCCGAGAAGTAAGTGACTGACGGGGGAAACCATAACCGTAGATCTTTATTACAATTGTTTACACCTCAGCGTAGTTAATCTTTAGTTTTAATCTTTAGAAATAGTAATTTAAATAACCTCAAGTGACAGTTGAGTATTCTAACAGCTTGCTTGATACGTAAATTCCCTGTGGGATCGACTCTGGGCATAATACCCCAGATTATATTTGCAACGCTCGCTTAGTCTTCTACAAGACATAGTTGAGCGTGATCATTAACCCTCTCGGCAAAGTTTGAAAAGACGGAGTGCTCATTGGAAGGAAAATAAAAAATGAAAGGCCGATGAAGGCAAAGTAAAGATGGAGAAGGTTAAGTCCCACGCGACTAACCATTGCAGCAGAATTTGAGAGGCCGAAACTTCCCCGATACTCTCAAAATCCAAAGGAAAAGCAAGTGAAAGGCCTGCAAAGGTAAAAATAAAGTCAAATATTGGGTCCCATGTGACCGATAGCCACGGTAAAATATGGAAATCCAGGATCCCTTGGATTGGAGATGAAACCCAATCCCCAGAAGCAAACAAATGGTCGAGATCTTCATCCCAAGAACTGAGATCAAGCTGTTGAAAATCGTGGCCGCAAAACCAACCACCGTTTCAAACTAACAAATTGTTATTTGATTGAAGGAAACAGGTGTAACTCAAAGCAAACTTGCAAAGGCAAGTGTAACAAAAAGAAAGGGCGTAAGAGCTAGAAGCAGCTCTGCAGCAATAACTCTAAAAGGGAAGTTTTTCTCCAAAATCCTTTCTCACATTCACTCAAAATGAAAAAAATGAAAAAAAAAAAAATAGTGTTGAAATCAGTCCAAATCTGAAGTGGTATAGGATCTCCAAACCCTAGCCACACCTTTGCCGACATAGGGTAAACAACCCCTAGCTAATGATTTCTTTTCCAGCATAGGGTATACAACCCTTAGGTGATGTTTTCTTTTCCAGCATAGGGTATACAACCCCTAGCTGATGCTTTCTTTTCCAGCATAGGGTATACAACCCCTAGCTGATGTTTTCTTTTCCGGCATAGGGTATACAACCCCTAACTGATGTTTTCTTTTCCGGCTAGGGTATACAACCCCTAGCTGATGATTCCTCTTCCGGCATAGGGTGTACAACCCCTAGCTGATGTTTTCTTTTCCGGCATAGGGTATACAACCCCTAGCTGATGATTTCTTTCCGGCATAGGATATACAACTCCTAGCTGATGATTTCTTTTCCAGCATAGGGTATACAACCCCTAGCTGATGTTTTCTTTTCCAGGATAAGGTATACAACCCCTCGCTGATGTTTTCTTTTCCAGCATAGGGTATACAACCCCTAGCTGATGTTTTCTTTTCCGGCATACGGTATACAACCCCTAGCTGATGATTTCTTTTCCGGCATAGGGTGTAGAACCCCTAGATGATGTTTTATTTTCCGGCATAGGGTATACAACCCCTAGCTGATGATTTCTTTTCCAACATAGGGTATACAACCCCTAGCTGATGATTTCTTTTCCAGCATAGGGTATACAACCCCTAGCTGATGTTTTCTTTTCCAGCATAGGTTATACAGCCCCTAGCTGATGTTTTCTTTTCCAGCATAGGGTATATGCTTGCCTTAAGAATTAGTAAATTTTAGATCCCTCTTCATTGATGCATGCCTTAAATTGTTGTACTTAACTTCATTTCTTATTACAAAAGTAGCCAAAATAAGGATGGCCTAAAGTGATATAAATCGGGCTAGACTAGGCCATAGCCCAATCTCATGACTTGACTTGGGATTTTTAATTTAGATATAGTGATCTCGAAAGCCTTTTAGATATTGAATGTCTTCTAGACTTGGAAAAACAAATTAATCCTCAAGGTATACGTTCGCGTAACTTTAAATAAGATCAAATAAACCTATTTCTCAAATTGTGTATACGTTTACGTAACACAAATAAAGACTAAAATAAAAACTCGTAGAGACACTTTTAGGAACGGATTTCTAAAAATTTATCGAAATTACGTGCACACCCGCGTGACGTGATTTCGATTTCCTTTTGCAACAAAAAAAATACGTGCTTGCGCAACTTTATTTATCTTCTTTAATTAAATTTAGTATCGAGAATTATGTACACGTCCGCGTGACATGATTTTTGACACATCTCAATCTCTACGGGCTTTAAGCATACGTGACCCGTCTCAAAATAACTCCTTAGATACAAGTGAATAATAAAAGCGGTAAGAATATAAAAAATGCATATAGCAGTAATTAAACAATTTAGGCCAAGTTTAATCATTAAGCGACCGTGCTAGAACCACGGAACTCGGGAATGCCTAACACCTTCTCCCGGGTTAACAGAATTCCTTATCCGAATTTCTGGTTCGCAGACATTTTAAACAGAGTTAAAATTTCTCGGTTTTGGGACTTCTAATAAATAAATGGTGTCCCGGAACACCGTAAAAAATTCGGGTGGCGACTCTGAATAAAATAAATCCCAAAAATCGAATAATGTCACTTAAAGTGAAAAAACTCCCTTATCACCCTTACCGGGGTGAAAAATGAGGTATGACAAGTACTATTTATATATGATCAAAAATTTAATCTTAACTTTAGTTTATGTTTATTAGGGAATTCAAGTTAATATCAAGTCGCTCCATTGGTCTCATGCATGGGCGGAGTTAGGAGGGCAAGGGAGTATGGATAAATTTCATTCGTTAGAAAATTATATTATGTAAGTGAAGCTTAATGCACAAAACATCTTGCATTCTTGCAAGGTCCGTGAAAGAACTGCACCCCTAGGAGTATGACGTAAACAGTCTCCCTAATGCTAGCATTAGTAGTTGGTTCCACGGCTCAATCTCGTCACCTATATCATACGGAGACAATTTTATTGTTACTCTAAGGCTTCCTTTCAAAAATCATAATGTAATAGTTAAAATAATTTTGTACGTATATAGTAGATGATAAGTTTTTTTACTTTTTTATTTATTTCTTTATTTATATTTTGAATCCTTTTAGTGAAATCCTTACGGCGTAGATACTCCTGTGATAAAAAGAAGCTTAATATCAAAATGGTCCTAAACATATGTCACGACCCGGAATCCCAATATCGGGGTCGTGATGGCGCCTAGCAATCCACTTGCTAGGCAAGCCGACGTGAAATAAGTAATTAACCAATTTTAACAGTTAAAAACAAAAATATTCAATGAGAAATAAATGCCAAATTGAACATGGTACGAATACAAACCATGTGATACTAACTACTCTCGAAAATCCAGAGTCTCGAGTGCGCTAGAAACTAGAAGTCTACAAACATAGTGTGAAATAAATACAATTGTTTGAAAGAGATAAACAGTAAAAGTAGGGAATAGAAGGGGACTTCATGGTTTGTGAACACCGGCAGATCTTCCTCCAGTCTCCGTACAAAAGCGACCTGAGATGACGCACCTTTAAGCACCGCTGGAATCGATACCAGTCTCTGCACAAGAAGTGCAAAAATGTAGTATGAGTACAACCGGCCCAACGTACTCTGTAAGTGTCAAGCCTAACCTCGACTAGGTAGTGACGAGGTTATGACAAGACACCTACGTAAAAATTTTGTACAAATATATATAAAGCAGCAAAATAACAAAAAGAATGATAAAATATTAACTGGGAAGGGACATGCGAAAGGGGGAAATATAATATAAACGGCAAGTAGGAAATACGAAAGAACATCTACCGAATTAAGCAACAATATAACCAAGTAAATCGCCATAATCGGAATCAAATAAACAGTGATATGAAAACGGTACGGCATCACTCTTTGTGCTTTTACTCGCGTTCTCACCATGTAATATCATGAATATATTGGTACGGCATCACTCTTCATGCTTTCACTCAACGGTACCAGAGGCGGAGCCATGATTTGAAACTTATGGGTTCGGGGTTCTAGTCATTTTAAGTTACTGGGTTCTAAATTAATAATTTGTACTTATTTAATGGATTTTTAAGACAAATACATGGATTCGACCAAAACGACTGGGTTCAGCAGAACTCGTACTCGATGGGCTAGCCCCGTCCCTGACCGGCACGACATCACCCTTCGTGCTTTTACTCTCAAATCTCTCAATATATGATAATAAATGCAAATAAGGCACGACAACACCCTTCGTGCTTTTTCTCTCTTCCTCACCAAGAAGTAATATAAATTTTAATAATAAAAACAAGGCGGGAAATAATTTTACATCAAATTGGTGCCATGATATCAAATTTCAACTTCCAAAAAATTCAACATCTTTAAAATGAAAAATAAGTACGAAATAAATAATTAAAAGAATTAATAATCTAACCTAAGCATGGATCACATAATTACCGAAAAAATATAATACAAATAAATAATTTCCACTTGCATACTTTAACCCAATGACAATGCATAGGTACTCGTCACCTCACATATACGTTGTCCCCACATATAAAATACGTAGCAAATAGACCAAAAAGTCCTAATCCCTCAAGTCAAGGTTAACCACAATACTTATCTTACTTGGCAACCAAATCAATGCTCAACTGCAGCTTTTCATCTATAATTAGTCTCCAAATCAATAAAATCTAATCAATGATATTTCAAATAATAAAATAATCTTTAGAAACTACCCACGAGTGAAAAAAAAATTCAATCTTTAATGATTTTTGAAAAAAATCAACAAAAGTCAACTCCGACCTGCTTGGTCAAAATTCGAGATTCGGACTAAACTCAATTATCCATTCACCCCGAGCTCGGATATGTGATTAGTCTCGAAATTCGACCTCAATTTGTGGTTTAAATCTCAATTTCTAAAAATACCCAATTTCCACCTAAATCTCTAATTTCTATCATGAAAAAGAATAAATTAAAGGTAAAAATCAATGGGTGTTTATGGAAACGTAATTAAACAAGTTAAAATCTACTAACTTATGAATTTGAGGTGAAAAACATCTTCAAAATCGCCTCTAGGTCGAACTCAAAGCAAATGGTGAGAAATGGGCAGAATCCCGATTTTTGGACTTTTTTAATCACTAGCGTCAAGTATTCTTCGTGTTCATGAAGAACCTGACACGAGTGCGAAGCAGCAGCGGCCAAAAGCCTTCACATTCGCGAGCTTCTTCGCATTCGCAAAGGCTTACTCCCCCCTGTCTTCGCGTTTGCGGTCAAATGAATGCGTTCGCGAAGAGTAACTGACAGGCTCCCTCCTAGGACCCTATAGGCCAATGTGTTCACGAGAGAGAGGACGCGTCCGCGAAGGGTATACCCCCCCCCCCCCACTACTTCGCATTCGCGAAGGAGAAACTCCTCCCCATCCCCAATTCCCCTTTGCGATCACGAGAGAGGCTTCACGATCACAAAGCACATCACACCAGATATCAGCAATAGCTAAAACCAGGAATTCTTTCTAAGTTCAAATGGTTTGTAGCCTATTAAAAACTCACCCGAGCCCCTTAGGCTCCAAACCAAACATGAACATATATAAACTTGCTCGTGCAATCAAAACACCATAATAACACATAGAACTACGAATCGGACATCAAAATGCATGAAATTTTCAAAGAAACTCAATAACATCCAAATTCACAACTAAGTGTCTGAATCCTATCAAATCAACTCTGTTTCGCACCAAATTTGTAGACAAGTTTTAAATAGTAAAATGAACAAGTTTCGGAACCAAAATCCGAACCTGGTAGTTATAAAGTCAACCTACGGCCAAACCTCATAAATCTTTAAACCTTCAAATTATAAGTTTTCAACAAATCACGTCAAATCAAGTTAGGGAATTTCGAATTAAATTCCGGGAATAAGACCAAATCCAAAATTATGATACGGACCGAGATTGTCAAAATATTGATCCGGGGTCGTTTACACAAAATGTTGGTCGTTTACACAAAATGTTGATCCGAAGGCCACTTGGACTGTTGCACATCATGAACGCGGCAGGACCTTCGCGAACGCGAAGAAGGCCTGACGCCCAATGATTAAAAACAGACCAAAACAGGATTCTTCCATTTTATCATAAACTCTCCATTAGAGCTCGGCCTAGAGGCAATTTTGAGGGTAAAACACAACATCAATTCATAGGTTTGTACACTTTAACTCATTTTCTTCCATTTCTAACATCACCCATTAATTTCTAGCCCTAATCTTTGTTCTTCCATGGTAGAAACTAGGGATTTAGGAAGAATTGGGGTTTTTTTGCATAATTAGGCTCGGGGTAAATGGGTGAATGGATTTTGGTCCGAACCCCGGGTTTCGACCAAGCGGGCACTGGGTCGATTTTTGACCTTTTGGGAAAAAGTATGGAAATTCTAAATTTATGCATTGTATTTGATTCCTTTAGTAATATTTGATGTTATTGAGTCAATTATGGTTAGATACGAGTTGTTTGGAGGCGGATTCTATGGAAAAGGCCTTAGAGCTATGAGTTGACTGCAGAGTGAGGTAAGTGTTGAGTTTTACCTTGATTTGACGGAATTAGGAACCCTTAAACTATGTGCTATGTGAATTTCATGTGCTCCATGTGAGGTGTTGAGTGTTTATACGCTACCAAATTACTTGTTTCCCCAATTTTCCACTTTTCCTTAATTATCTCATTCCTTGTCTTAGCTGTTATGTGCCCTGAATGCCTTCCATGCTTTAATTGCTTCTTGTTAATCATAGTTACTCGTGTTAAAAATATTAGACATCTTCATGCTTTCATGAATTGCTACTATTTGCCTTAATCTACGTACTTTCACCTTCTAATTCTCATTTACTGGACTTGTTTTTCCGTGTAGTATTTCATATGTGAATTTTTCAAGTTGGTATAAGGTTTCCTTTCTTTTATAGCTTTATATTCATCAATTTTTTGGAGGTCCTTCTGATTTGAAATATGGATTTAATTTTACTCAATGAATAATTGTATTAATATGGTGGGGTCGATTTGCATGCCGCAACATGTGAATAAGGGTGGATTGACACGTAGGAATAAGGGTGAATTTGCACTGATATGGTGGGATCGGGTTGCACGCCGCAATAGGTGAAATAAGGGTGGATTTATACGGTGAAATAAGGGTAAGTTGTGATAATGATTTTGTTATATGGTGGAATCGGATTGCGCACCGCAACATATATATTTATTTATGATTGTTGATATTGTTACGGTGGAATAAGGGATGATTGTGTTGTACGGTGGGATGGGTTGTTATAAAGTCAACCTACGGCCAAACCTCAGAAATCTTTAAACCTTCAAATTATAAGTTTTCAACAAATCACGTCAAATCAAGTTAGGGAATTTCGAATTAAATTTCGGGAATAAGACCAAATCCAAAATTATGATACGGACCGGGATTGTCAAAATATTGATCCGGGGTCGTTTACACAAAATGTTGACCGTACTCAACTCAAGTCATTTCTAAAGCTAATATTCATGTTTTTTCACATAAAATCTTTTCGAAAAAGATACGAATTGTGCACGCAAAATGAAAAACACTAAACGGAGCTTATCTAGGTCTCGGAACACGGATATAAGGGCTAGAACTCAAAATGACTTATTAGGTCATTGAAACTCTAAGGATTGGTAATTCTGATTGTCACTGATTTATTTCTTGAGGTTGTAGCTATTATATCTAGTTATATCTTATTTTGTTCTGTATTTCCCTCTTCTGTCTTTGTTATATACTACGTACAGGTTGTGGTGTGGCTGACCTGCCTTAGCCTCGTCACTACTTCGTCGAGGTTAGGCTCGGCATTTACAGAGTACATGGAGTCGATTATACTCATACTACACTCTGCACTTCTTGTGCAGATTTTGGAGTCGATCCCACTGGTGGTTATTAGCATGCTCGAATTGGAAAACTTTGTGGAGACTTGAGGTATAGTTGCTCAGCGTCCGGAGCTCCTATAGTCCCCTCTCCTTTTATTTAGTTGTGTACTTTCTTTCAGACAACTTTGTGTTTTATTCAGACCCTTATTTGTACTACTCTACTAGCTCGTGCACTTGTGACACCGGGTCCAAGGTTTCATCAGATATTTTAGTTGTTATTGTTTCCGCACTTTACTTTAGATTATTACAGTTATTTTAGTTCTTTCTCATTGTTTAATTTAAACTATTGAAAAATGAATAAAATGTTATAACGTTGGCTTGCCTAGCAAGTGAAATATTAGGCACTATCACGGTCCCGAAGGTGGGAACTCCGTTTCGTGACAAGTTGGTGTCAGAGCACTAGGTTACACAAGTCTCATGATTCACGAGAAAGCTTATTAGAGTCTAGAGGATCTGTACGAAGACGTATGTACTTATCTTCTATAAGCTATGGAGTTTAGAAACAATATTCACTTCTATTCTTCTCTATCGTGCTTTTTTATTCTATCGTTGATGATTGAATTCTTCGATTCTTTTCCTCTCGCAGATGGAGAGAACACGTACAGCATCCTCAGCTGGACAGCAGTTGGAAACCCTAGTAGTAGCTCCTATGAGGGGCATAGGTCGAGGCCGAGGTCGCGCCCGAGGCTGAGGCAGGGGCAGATCTTATCCTAGAGCTCGAGCAGCAGCACCAGCAGTGGAGCCTCAGGTAGATTTTCATGAGGAGGTTCCAGCTCAGACTGTAGCTGTTGGACCAGCTCAGGTCCCGGAGGGGTTCATCGCCACCCTAGTGCTTCAGGATGCTTTAGTCTGTTTGGTGGGCCTTATGGAGAGTGTGGCCTAAGGCGGCACATTTCTTATAGCACCAGCCATTTCTCAGGCTGGGGGGGAGCACAGACTCTCGGTACTCACACTCCAAAGAAGATGGCTCACCAGTGTTTTACTCCAGCAGCCACGCCGGTTGGGGTAGTTCAGCCAGTTATTGCGGCACAGGCCGGTGATGGACTCGCCATGTCTTATGAGGCTTTATTAAGATTGGACAAGTTTACTAAGACTTTTCTAGTTCACTTGAGTGGTGCACTCTCAAAGGACCCACAGGATTATCTTGACCGCTGCCATGAGGTGCTGCCGAACATGGGTATAGTTGAGACCAAAGTGGTCGATTTTGCTGTATTTTAGATGACGGGTTCCGCCAAGAGATGGTGGAGGGACTACATGTTGACCAGACCAGATGGGTCGCCTGCTCTTACTTGGGACCAGATCTCTCAGCTATTTCTAGAGAAGTTCCTTCCTATCACACTGAGGGAGGACTATCGCAGGCAGTTCGAGGGCCTCCAGCAGGGCAGTATGTCAATCACTCAGTACGCGACCCGTTTTGTGGATCTAGCCCATCGTGCTCCTCTTCTGATTCCTAGTGAGAGAGAGAAAGAGTGAAGAGGTTTTGATGGACTCACTCACCCTACCAGGCTACACATGGCCAAGGAGACCGGGGGTGAGATTTCTTTTCAGACAGCTGCTAATGTCGCCAAGCAGATTGAGGTGGTTCTTGCACAGGAGAGAGGGCATGGATCTGATAAGAGGCCTCGTCATTCCGCTGGTTTCAGTGGTGCCTCATTTGGAGGAAGGGATACTTTTGGTAGGGTTCATCCTCCCAGGCCATTCCAGTCGGGGCTTAAGGCATCCCACAGTGCTTCAGGGAGTCGTGGTCCTTATGTGCCATACTTTGGGCAGCCAACCGACAGTGCACCATTAGCTCCTATCAGTGCGCCTCCGATTTAGAGTTATCACCGTGGTTATCCGGCTCGTTCGGGTCAATCTCAGCTTCAGCAGCCACAACACCAGGATGAATGTTTTGAGTGTGGTGTATTTGGGCATATCAGGAGGATCTGTCCTAGAATATTAGGCGGCATGCGATAGTAGAGTTTTCATGCCATGGTTATGGCACCGGTTTCACCACCGCCCGCTCATCCAGTTAGAGGCAGGGGTCAGGCAGTTAGAGGTGGAGTTCAGGCTCCTAGAAGTAGAGGTCAGGCCGCTAGAGGTGGTGGCAAGCCAGTTAGAGGTCGTCCTTGAGATTTAGTTCAGAGTGGTGGGGCCCAGCCCCGATGTTATGCTCCCTGCCAGGCCAGAGGCTTAGTCATATGACGTTGTTATCATAGGTATTGTTTCAGTTTGTCATAGGGATGCTTCAGTTCTATTTGATTTGGGCTCTACTTATTCCTATGTGTCATCCTACTTTGCTTCATATCTGGTTATGCCTCGTGATTATTTGAGTTCTCATGTGTATGTGTCCACACCTGTGGAAATTCTATTATTGTATATCGTGTTTATCATTCGTGTGTGGTTACTATATGGAGTCTCTAGACTAGCGTAGATATCCTACTCCTTGATATGGTAGATTTTGATCTCATCTTAGGTGTGGATTGGTTATCACCTTACCATGCTATATTGGATTGTCACGCCAAGATGTTGACCTTAGCCTTGCCGGGGTTGCCTTGATTAGAGTGGAGAGGGACTTCTGGCCATTCTACCAACAGGGTTCTCTCTTATGTTAAGGCTCGGCATATTGTCGAGAAAGGGTGTCTAGCTTATTTGGCTTATGTTCGTGATTCTAGAGCAGAGGTCCTTCCATGGATTAAGTACCAGTGGTTCGTGAGTTTCCAGAGGTGTTTCCTATAGATCTGCCGAGGATGCCACGCGAGAGAGATATTGACTTCTGTATTGATTTGGCTCCGGGCCCTTAGCCAATTTCTATTCTACCATACCGTATGGCCTTGCCAGAGTTGAAAGAATTGAATGAGTAGTTGCAATATTTTCTTGATAAGGGATTCATTAGACCTAGTGTCTCGCCCTGGGGTGCGCTTGTATTGTTCGTGAAGAAGAAGGATGGGTCGATGAGGATGTGCATAGATTATCGGCAGCTGAACAAAGTCACCATCAAGAACAAGTATCCATTGCGGAGGATTGATGACTTATTTGATCAGCTTCAGGGTGCCAAGGTGTTTTCGAAGATTGATTTGAGGTTTGGCTACCATCAGTAAAGAATTAGGGCATCCGATGTCCCTAAGATAGCTTTTCGGACTCGGTATGGGCATTATGAGTTTCTAGTGATGTCATTTGTGTTAACGAATGCCCCAACAACATTTATGGATTTGAAGAACTGGGTGTTAAAGCCCTATTTGGATTCCTTTGTGATTGTGTTTATTGATGATGTCTTGATCTATTCCTGTAGTCGAGAGGAGCACTAGCAGCATCTTCGAATTGTACTTCAAACTCTGAGAGACAATCAATTATACGCCAAGTTTTCAAAGTGCAAGTTTTGGATGGACTCGGTCGCTTTCTTGTGGCACGTAGTATCGGTAGAGGGCATTCAGGTGGATCCTAAGAAGATTGAGGCCGTTCAAAACTTGCCTAGACCCACTTTAGCTACGGAGATCCAGAGTTTCTTGGGTTTGGCGGTTATTATCATCGGTTTATGGAGGGGTTCTCATCTATAGCAACCCTATTGACCAGGTTGACCTAGAAGGGTGCCCGTTCAGATGGTCATACGAGTGTAAGGCGAGCTTTCAGAAGCTCAAGACTGCTTTGACTATGGCATCAATGTTAGTGTTGCCCACAGGTTCAGGATCTTATACAGTGTATTGTGACGCATCTCGTGTGAGCTCGGTGCAGTATTGATGCAGGATGGCAGAGTGATAACATATGCGTCGCGGCAGTTGAAGGTTCATGATAAGAATTATCTTGTTCATGACCTAGAGTTGGCAGCCATTGTTCATGTGCTAAAGATGTGGAGGCATTATTTTTACGGCGTGTCATGCAAGGTTTTCACGGATCATCGGTCTACAATATTTGTTCAGACAAAAGGATCTCAATTTGAGGCAAATGAGGTGGTTGGATCTATTGAAAGACTATGATATCACCATCTTTTATCATCCTGGGAAGGCAATGTGGTGGCTGATGCCTTGAGTAGAAAGGCAGTGAGTACGGACAACCTTGTATACATTCCAGTTGGTGAGAGACCGCTTGCATCAGATGTTCAGGTTATGGCCAATCAGTTTGTGAGGTTGGATGTTTCAGAGCCCAGTAGTGTTCGAGCTTGCACAGTCGCTCGGCCTTCCTTGTTTGAGCGCATTATGGAGCGACAGTATGATGACCCTCATTTTCTTTTCCTGAGGGACACAGTGCGTCACGGTGTTGCGAAGCAAGTTACAGTTGGAGATGATGGAGTTTTGAGGATGCAGGGTCATATTTTTGTGCCCAATGTAGATGGACTTCGTGAGTTGATTCTTGAGGAGGCCCACAGTTCCCGGTATTCTATTCATCTGTGTGCCTCTAAGATGTATCAGGACTTGTGGCAGCATTATTGGTGGAGAAGGATGAAGAAGAACATAGTTGCTTATATAGCTGGGTGTCTAAATTGTCAGTAAGTAATGTGTGAGCATCAGAGACCTGGTGGTTTGCTTCAGAAGTTAGAGATTCCTGAGTAGAAGTGGGAGCATATTAATATGGATTTTGTTGTTAGACTCCCACAGACTCAGAGGAAGTTTGACGCGCTATGGATTATTGTGGACAGGCTGACCAAGTCTGCGTATTTCATTCATGTGGTAGTTACCTATTCTTCAGAGTGGTTGGCTAAGATCTACATTCGTAAGATCTCGTCCGTCTTTATGGGGTGCTCGTGTATACCATTTTCGATCGAGGTACACAGTTCACCTCGCATTTCTGGAGGGCAGTACAGCGTGAGTTGGTCACTCGGGTTGAGTTGAGCACAACATTTCATCCTCATACGGACGGACAGCCCGAGCGCACTATTCAGATATTGGAGTATATGTTTCGCGCTTCTGTTATCGATTTCAGGGGTTCGGGGAATCAGTTCTTTCAATTTGCGGAGTTTGCCTACAACAAAAACTACCAGTCGACCATTCAGATATCCCCCTGTGAGGCATTATATGGGAAGCGGTGTCGTTCGCCAGTGGGATGGTTTGAGTCGGGGAAGGCTCGGTTATCGGGTACAGATTTGGTAGAGGATGACTTGGATAAGGTTAAGGTTATTCAGGATCGACTTTGCATAGCTCAGTCCAGCCACAAGAGTTTTGCCGACCGTCGAGTTCGTGATGTTGCATTCATGGTCGGAGAGAGAGTATTGCTTCGGGTTTCACTCATGAAGGGTGTGATGAGGTTCAGAAAGATGGGCAAGTTTAGCCCTAGGTACATCGAACCCTTTGAGATTATGGAGAGAGTGGGTGAGGTGTCTTACAGGCTTGTATTGCCACCTAATTTATCACGAGTCCATCCGTTGGTTCATGTGTCCATGCTCCAGAAGTATCATAGTGATGTGTCCCATGTGTTAGATTTCAACTCAGTCCAATTGGACAAGGATTTGACTTACGAGGATCCGGTGGCTATTCTAGTCCGGCAGGTTCGACAGTTGAGATCTAAGAGATATCCTTCAGTTCGAGTGCAGTGGAGAGGTCAGTCGTTCGAGGCAGCTACCTGGAAGTTCGAGTCAAAAATCCAGATTAGATATCCACACCTTTTCACCAACCCAAGTACTTTTTTATGTCTGTTCGAGGACGAACGATTGTTTTAGAGGTGGAGAATGTGATGACCCAATAGGTCATTAGAGTTCTAAACCTTAAATCTGTGTTACAAAGCCTCCTATAGCTTCTCTTAATCCTTTCTCGATTTGCATGCATAGCCGATTTTTTTTGTGGGAGGCTTGTGTTAAAAATTGATAAAATATGAAAATTTTCCTTTAAAACCTATTTGATTTGATTCGGTCAACGTTTTGAGAAAACAAACCCGGATCCGTATTCTGAACAGTCCCGGTGGGTCCGTGTCGTGATTTGGGACCTGGGCGTATGCCCGGAATCAAATTCGTAGGTCCCTAGCTCGAGTTGTCGCTGTTTGTCAAAATCTTAAAGTTCAAAGGTTTGATGACTTTAAGAAATTGACTAATGTTTGACTTTGTTGATAACAGGGTACGTATCTTGGTTCCAGAACTCCGTATAGGTCCATTTCTATATTTATTACTTGTCTATCAAACTTGGTGAGAACAGAGTTGGTTTGACATGATACGGACGTCCGGTTGTTAAAGTAGAAGTTCTAAAGTTTTATCAAAAATTTCATTTGATAGGGTGTTCGATTCATAGTTCTAGGTGTTATTTGGGTGTTCTTCTCGCGCGAGGAAGTTCGTGTGATATTTTTGGACATGTGTGCATGTTTGGTTTGGAGTCCTGAGGGCTCGGGCAAATTTCGGATAGGCTACGGGTGGTTTGGAACTTAGAAACTATGGTTTTTCCTTAGCTTTAGCTGTCATCTGGTTTCCTTCTTCGCGATCGCGAAGAGTGAGTTAGGCTGGGTGGGACTTTATTTATCGTGAACGCGATAATTGGGTCGCGAATGCGGAGTGTTGGGGGTTTTACCCTCCGCAAACGCGACCAACTTCACACGGACGCGTAGCATTAGGGACCTGGGGGAGGGGACAGTCATTTCTTCTACGCGAACGCGAAGGCCAGGGGGGAACATCCTTTGCGAACGCATGGGAGAACTTGGGAGAACGCATGGGAGAATGCATGGGAGAACGCGAAGGCCACTTGGGCTGCTGTCCTTCGCGAACGCGGCAGGCCCTTCGCGAACGTGAAGAAGGCCTGACGCCTAGTGATTAAAAACAGACCAAAAATGGATTCTTCCATTTTTTCATGAACTCTCCATTAGAGCTCGGCTTAGAGGCGATTTTGAAGGGAAAACTAAACATCAATTCATAGGTCTGTACATTTTAACTCATTTTCTTCCATTTCTAATATCACCCATTAATTTTTAGCCCTAATCTTTGTTCTTCCATGGTAGAGACCAAGGATTTAGGAAGAATTGGGATCTTTTGCAAATTAGGGATTTAGACCTCAATTTGAGGTCAGATTCCGAAACTAATTACATAATCGGGCTCGGGGTGAATGGTTGAATGGATTTTGGTCGAACCTTAGGTTTTGACCAAGTGGGCCCGGGGTCAATTTTTGACTTTTTGGGAAAAAGTGTGAGAATTCTAAATTTATGCATTGTAATTGATTCCTCTAGAAATATTTAATATTATTGGGTCAATTGTGGTTATATACGAGTGGTTTGGAGGCTGATTCTAAGGGAAAGGCCCCGGTAGAGCTCTGAGTTGGCTGCAGAGTGAGGTAAGTGTTGAGTTTAACCTTGATTTGAGAAATTAGAAAGCCTCAAATTATGTGGTTTGTGAATTTCATGTGTTGCGACGTATATGCGAGGTGACGAGTGCTTATACGCCACCAAATTACTTGTTTCCCTGATTTTCCGTTTTTCCTTAATTGTCTCATTCTCTGTCTTAGCTGTTATGTGCCCTAAATGCCTTTCATGCTTTAATTGCTACTTGTTAATCATTGTTTCCCATGTTAAATGTTAGACCTTTTCATACTTTCATGACTTGTTGTTATTTGCCTTAATTGACGTACTTGCACCTTCTAATTGTCATTTACTGGACTTGTTTTGCCATGTAGTATTTCATATAGGGGTGGGTATTCGGTACTTCGATTCGGTATTTAAGAATTTCAGTTTGGTAATTCGTTATTTGATTTATCAATTGTGTTTCGGTATTTCTTATTTATGTTCGGTACGGTTTCGATTTAAACCAAATCTTCACTATCTCCCCCACTCCATTAACTAATGTAATCTATGTTGATCATTGTGCTAACACATGGCTATGTTCTTTTTAACATAGGATTACTTCATTAGGAGTCTATCAAAAGCATTACTACTAGATCTCATATACCAAATCCAAGTAGATTAAAGTGGGACTACAGTTTATATTTCAGAAGTTGTCGTAGCTTTTTCAATTAAATTTCATGCTATATTATGAGGCTTCTACCTATTCAAATCTGTAGTTATTCGGGTTGACTGTCTGTACACTTTTCATCCCTGCTTCAAGATTTCTGAAAGTTCTTAATATGCTTGGTGGAACCTTGCTAAAGCTTTTCATTGTCCTGAAACTTCGCATTGACAAATATTGGGCCTTCGTCAGAGGTCAAATTCAGTGGTAGCATAATACGGCCCTTGAAAATTTTGACAATAGAAACTCTGTTATAAGTATATTACTTTCTGTATCATTTGGTTAAAAAGAATCTTCGACAATACTTCAAATGAATAAGACAGGTCAGAGTACAGGAAACTTCATGAAATATCACAAAAGAGATAATCACACAATCAGTAATTACATGTAACACTATTTATAACAAGTGGAACTAGTGGAGTAAGAGTAAGACGAGTAACTATTGGGCTAAAAAATAAAAATAAAGTTGGGCTTGGACTAAACTATTTCGATATTTCAGTATATCGAAATATCAAAAACCCAATACCGTATACCGTATACCATACCGAAATAAATCAAAATACCGAAAAAACTGAAACCGAAATACCAAATTAATTTGGTTCGGTTCGGAATTTGGTTTTTCGGATTTTATGCCCACCCCTAATTTCATATGTGAATTTCCAAGTTGGTACAAGGTTTCCATTCTGTTTCAGCTTTATATTCATCGGTTTTTTGGACGTCCTTGTGATTTGAAACATGGATTTGATTGTACTCCGTGAATAATTGTACTGATATGGTGGGATCGGGTTGCATGTTGCAACAGGTGAAATAAGGGTGGACTGACACGTAGGAATAAAGGAGAATTTGTACTGATATAGTAAGATCGGGTTGTACGCCGCAACAGGTGAAATAAGGGTGGATTTATACGGTGAAATACGGGTGAATTGTGATACTGATTTTATTATACTGTGGGATGGGTTGCGCGCCGCAACAACCTACGTGTTTTCTATTTTCTTGAGTTGTGTTGGTTTTCGGTATTTTCATTGAACTCTATAATTTTGATTATCACTGATTTATTTCTTGAGGTTGTAGCTATTATCTCCAGTTTTGTCTTATTTTGTTCCGTATTTCCCTCTTCTGTCTTTATTAGATATTGCGTACAGGTTGTGGTGTGACTGACCTGCATTAGCCTCTCCGCTACTTCGTCGAGGTTAGGCTCGGAACTTACAGAGTACATGGGGTCGGTTATACTCATACTACACTCTGCACTTCTTGTGCAGATTTTAGAGTCGGCCCCAGCGGTGGTTATTAGCGTGATCGGATTGGACAGCTTTGTGGAGACTTGAGGTATAGTTGCTCAACGTCCGCAACTCCTAGAGTCCCCTCTCCTTTTATTTAGTTGTGTACTTTCATTTAGACAAATATATGTTTTACTCAGACTCTTATTTGTACTATTCTAGTGGCTCGTGCACTTGTGACACCGAGTCCTTGGTTGTATCAGATATTTTAGTTATTATAGTCTCCGCACTTTACTTTGGATTATTACAGTTATTTCAGTTTTTTCTCATTGTTTAATTTAAACAGTTAAAAAATAGATAAATTATTCTAACGTTGGCTTACTTAGTAAGTGAAATATTATGCACTATTACGATCCCGAATGTAAGAATCTTGGGTCGTAGTTCTGGGTGTTATTTTGGCGATTTGATCGCGCGAGCAAGTTCGTACGATATTCTTGGACTTATGTGCATATTTGGTTTAGAGCCCCGAGGGCTCGGGTGAGTTTCAGATAGTCTACAGAGTGAACTTGGACTTAGAAACATTTCTGGTGTGCTTCAGTTCTAGCGCAGGCCTCAGACCCCGCAATAGGGAGGTCAGCTTTGCATTTGCAACATCTCACAGGTTTGCATTTGCGAGCAACTCCTCGCTTTTGCAAAGAGTAGTTGGGGCACTTCAAGTTCGCATTTGCGAACAAGACTTTGCATTTGCGAAGTGGGGCAAGAGGTACAGTGATCGCAATTGCGATCAAACGGTCGCATTTGCGGAAGATCAATGTTCACATTTGCGAACAAATCATCGCAAATGCGATGACAGCAAAAATGGAAAAACTTCGCAGTTGCAACTGTTTCTTCACTTTTGTGGGGTTCGCAATTTCAAACCCTATGTCGCAAATGCGACATCTGCAACTGATCAAATAGCTAAAAACAGGATTTTCTCTCATTCTTCAAATTTTCAAAACAAAAAACCCTAGAGGCGATTTTTTCAAGCACCCTTCTTCCCCAAATCATTAGTAAGTGATTCTAATCCATTTTATTTCAATCTTTTACTACATTTTCTAAGATTTCAATCTAAAATCTAGTGTTTTCATAGTGGAAATTGAGGGTTTGTGTAGAATTAGAGATTTTTGTAAAATTGGGATTGAGACCTCAAATTGAGGTCGGATTCCAAAACAAATTACATAACCGGGCTCGGGGGTGAATGGGTAATCGGATTTTGGTCCAAATTTTGGGTTTGGACTAAGCAAACCTAGGAGTTGACCTTTGTTGTTTTTTAATAATGCGCCGTTCTGTATATGAGCCTCTTCAAACCTAAATTGAATCCTTTGCGATCGTTGGCAGTTCCCAAGGCTTAATTTGAATTGTTTGGTTGGTAATTTGTTAAATTCTATTGGTATGGAGGCTTGTTTGAAAGGCAAAGCTCTGGTTGAGTTTTGGATTGATCCTCTGGGCGAGGTAAGTGTCGTGGTTAACCTTGACTTGAGCGATTATGATTTGTTTGTCTATATGCTACATGTTTAGATGTTGGGTACAACGTATATATGAGGTGACGAGTACTTATGTGCTGCTGTAACGATCCGACCGGTCGTTTTGAGCATTTACACTTCGCTCGGTAGTTTGAGGGCACAAGTATCTCTGCATGATTTTCAGGGTATTCGAAATCGATTTGGAAGAATGAATTTCATGAATTGAAGCTTTAAGTTGGAAGAGATGACCAAGTTTGACTTTTTAGCATTTGACCTCGGATTAGAGTCTTTGATGGTTCTGTTAGGTACGGATGGTGATTTTGGACTCGGGCGTATACCCGAATTTGCATTTGGATATTTCTAGAAGGATTCAACACTAGTTAGCGAAAGTTGGAAATTTGAAGATTTGGAAAGTTCGCAAGTTTGACCGAGAGATGACTTTGATTATATCGGGTCTGAATTGTGGTTTCGGGGATTGAAATAACTTTGTTATTTCATTTGGTACTTGTATCAAAATTTGAGTTCATTCCTAGTTTATTTGATGTGTTTTGGCCGAGTTTTTGAAAGTTCGAAAGTTTATTAAGTTTGAATTGAGGTGTGATTCGCCGTTTCGATGTTGTTATGCGTGATTTGAGGCCTCGATTAGGTTCGTGATATGTTGTGGGACTTGTTGATATGTTTGTACGGGGTCCCGAGGGGCTCGGTTGAGTTTCGGATATGTTTGAGTTGTGTTGCGCTCGTTTTTCTTATGTTTCAACGTCGTTTCTTCAATGGTACCACATTAAGCAAATGAGCTCCAAGTTCTGTTTTGATTGAAGCATTATATCTGTATCGTAATTACGGAGACATAAAGAAAAAGAATCGTCGAATTTGGACATAGTATGAGGAGTTTATGGTCATTTTACTAAGAATTGGGTTGCCAGATTTTTCAGATTAATTACGAAATTGCCACTGACTTCGTATTTAAAAATCTGCACTATTTCCAAATATTGAAACCAACATATCTTCTTCGTTATAAGGTCAAATGGAGTGATTCAAAAGCCAAACCTGAATGAAACTTTACAAGAAATCCATTGGAGACATCAAAAGTAAGTTTCGGGATTGTTTGGCCCATGAAACGAGGCAGAACAGCAAGGCAAAATACTTAATATCGAGGGTTTGTTCATTTGGTCACTTGAGTTGGGGAGCTCGGATTTGGGCAATTTTTTCACCATATGGATTGGGGTAAGTGTTCTATACTTGATTTTAGTTATATTTCATGAATCCATATTTACTTTTGGCATTTGACTTTATGATTTCAAAGTAAAATTTGGGGGATTTTGTCTAAAATTTCACAAAGCGAATTTTTGAGTTTTGAACATCGATTCGGGGTCAAATTTGAGTGAAACTAGTGTGGATGGACTCGATTGAATGAGTTTTCGGATTTTGTGAGATTTTTCGGATTACGAGGTGCGGGCCCGAGTTTGACTTTTTGGTTGACTTTCGGCTTTTGATTAAAGATTCGACCTTTATCGATTGAGTTTGTTTCCTTAGGAATTATTTGATGTATTCGAGTTTCTTTTGGCTAGTTTCGAGTCATTCGGAGGTTGGTACCCCCGAGATGGCATTTTTGGAGCATCGTTTGGCTTGCTCGATACCGATTTGGCTTGTTTGAGGTAAGTGTCTTGCCTAGCATTGTTGAGGGAATTTTTCCTACTAACTGCCATTGTTTTCTACATGCGGGGGTGATGCATATATGAGGTGACGAGCGTATATGCATGTGCCAGAATTGATCATGCTCAGGGGTAAATTATTACGATTAATTGTGCCTTGTACCTTTTTACTTCATGTCTTACTTGATTTCTAAATTACTAAGAATACGTAATTAAATGTTAGAAACCAAGATTTAGTTTATTATAACTTGATTTAAATTGACGGGATTTTGAGAAACACTGATGTGTCTAGTTCGGTCTTCCCCATGCTTAATCACTAATACATTGTTCCTTTATTCTTGAGATATTAGGTTCTATACTCGAGTTGTATATCATTATTGAGATTTTTCGAAATACTTGAGCGATAAGGATCTTGAGGGTTTATTGATCTATTGTTGGCTTGAAAGTTGTGATTGAGGTTCATTTGGAATATTCATTTAACCACTTTGATATTATTTATGCTTCCGACCTTGCTTGTCATTGATATACATATGCTTGGTGAGGAAGAGTGTAAAGCACGAAGGGTGTTGTCGTGCCATTATTTTTATATTATCATGTGAGGGAGAGTGTAAATCACTAAGGATGATGTCGTGCCATTCGTATATTTTATCATGTGAAGGAAAGTGAAAAGCACGAAGCACGAAGGGTGATGCCGTGCCATTTAATTTGAGAGTAAAAGCACGAAGGGTGATATCGTGTCATTTCATTCATATTATTTTGATCTCCTTTACATTATCATGTGAGGATGAGAGTAAAAGCACTAAGGGTGATGTCGTGCCATTTCATTTATATCATCATGATTTTATATTATCATGAGTTCATGGCACGAAGGGTGTTTTCGTGCAGGCGAGGACGGGAGACATGCATTATGTTGTGATATCTTTTCCTTGTGTATACGTTCATACCTTTACATTGAGCGGTTATTGTCGCGCTTATGTTTCCTATGTAACTTGTCGTTGTCGTTCTATCTTTGTTCGCTATCTCAATTGTTGTTGTGTTGCCCATGTGTTCTACTTGTTTAACTTGCAAATATCATTCCTCTTTCATGTTGTTATATCTATAACTATGTCGTATCTAGTTTGTTGCACTCTAGTATAAGCTTTTTACCATGTTAGATATTCATGTCTCTACTTGCTAGCTTATAAAGATCATGTTCCCTTCTTATTTGTCATACTAAATCTATGCCTTCTACTATGATAGTTAGGTAAAATTATGTTCTTCTTCCTAATTGATGTCATCATTCCTATTTTTCCTACCTTGTCATTATTGTTATCGGTATTTCTTTCACCTGGTTGGTACTGTTACACATATATTTGATGAGAATGAGATAAATGCACGAAGGGTGTTGTCGTGCTGTGGGATTTGATGTCTTGAGTATATTTCTCACACTATGAAAGTTATGGATTTATTATTGTGATTTGCTAGTTATAGCTCTAAGGAAAGGATTGGTAATGATATTGAGGAATATTAATCGTGGTTCTTCGAGAAATCATCTACTGGCTTCGCATAATTGTTTTCTTGTACGCTATTCTATATGTTCTAGTATTGTTCTATTGTTAGTCTTCTGTACATGTTATATCAATGAGTATCTTTTAATTACAAAGTCTCCTTACTACTTCATCGAGGTTAGTCAAGATACTTACTGAGTACATGGGGTCGGTTGTACTCATAATACACTTCTGCACATTACGTGCAGATTTTGGAGCGGAGCTGCGGGTGATATCAGGAGCTGACTCTGAAGATATTCGTGCCTTCCGAATGTGGGTACCACTTGTCCCTGGATAGTTCTAGAGTTGAATTCTGTTTAAGAACATTTCAAGCAGAAGTTGAATTTATTTCATATTCGTTTTTTCAATAATCTAGTCTTAGTAGCTCATGTCTCGTACTACCAGTCCTTGGAATGTTGTTTGGAATACAGATATATCATTTTTTGATCATATTTATTTTATTAGAATTGTGTTAACTGTCAATTGGCTAACCTGACGGGTCAGGTTAGGTGTCATCACGACCTGTGAATTTTGGGTCCTTTCTTTCTATTAGGTTACTGCTTCCATTAGTTTGAGGACTTGTATGTTCTTATCGTGACAGTTGTTGTCGGGTTAAAGCATGCATGTGAGACTTGTTCCTTTTAATTTATCACCTACTTTGATCTGTTATTCATGCTTAGATTAGTTAATTACTTATTAAATTGATCGTTCTTACCACGTTTATGGGCTTTTTATGCTAATTGAGTATTGTTCCTAAAAGTGAGATTGGTATTGTGAAACCATTGTTGATGTAAGGATTGTTCTTGTTATTCTATCTCCATGTTGTTACTTGTTCATCGTTATATGGTAAGGGAGAGTGTTAATGCACGAAGGGTGATGTCGTGTCGTATGTGAGTATTAATGCACAAAGGGTGATGTCGTGCCATATTGTGACTGTTAATGCACGAAGGGTGATGTCGTGCCATGTTATGAGAGTTAATGCACGAAAGGTGATGTCGTGCCGTATCTATTGATTTATACTGAAAGTGAGAGTAAAAGCATGAAGGGTGATGCTGATGTGTGGCTAGAATTCATGATTTTAAGCATTATATACCTTGCATTTTATGTGTTT
>ML324221.1:0-24906 GCA_005239505.1 Nicotiana paniculata
TTTAAATTATATTTATTTATATTTTATAATTTTTTTAAATAATAATATAATTATTAAAATTTTCTAATTGGATCCCAGATTAGCGACAAAAGTTGGTCTCTGTTTGCTGCCCCTTTAATAAGCGACCAACTTTGGTCGCTAATTTTAAATTTTATTTATTTATATTTTATAATTTTTTTAAAATAATAATATAATTCTTAAAATTTTACAACTGGGTCCCACTTTAGCGACCAAAGTTGGTCGCTAGTTTCAATATTTCTTTGACCAAGCAAGTCTGACCATACCGGTCAACATTTTGACCACATTATTGATCAAAAAGCGACCAACCTTGGTCGCTAATGTAATTAGAATAATTAATTAATAATTTTCTTCAATTTAGCGACCAACTTTGGTCGCTTTTCTTAACAGACCAATTTTGGTAGCAAATCTTTGGTTGCTTTTTCCCGGATTTTTAGTAGTGAACAGATCAGTTTCTACACTATAGGAAAATAAGTCTTTTCCATTGTAAATATAGAGTAGTTCTATTCCATGTACTTTCATTATGTTCCTCTAGCTTAATTAGGTCAAGCCCTGTAGCTTTGGTTTATTATTTTAAGCATTATTAGGGGGGATCAAGCAATCAAAACTTTCTAGCAAGCAATTCTCTGTACTGGTGTCTCTCCCTCTCGACACCGCGTTGCCTTCTTTTGTAATAGCTTTCATTTATGCAATCAAGTTTTCTTTCAATTCTCTTTAATGTTCTCTCAATTTTTCTTGACATCGGTTTTCCCGTACGACACTGACAATCTCGTCTAGCGTACGGAGGGGAACTCAGTTGGCGGACATTAGCTGCATTGACATTAGTTTCTTAGCCTTACGTCGCCCTTCCAAGGAACCTCAGGAAGGCGCCGCGTAATAGTTGGTACCAGAGCCTAGGCTCGACATCGAACGAGGGAACGCATTTCCATTACCACCATTTCTGACCATGGTGAATCATGGGGACCGCATTGCGGCCCTTGAGGAGATAGTTGACGTATTACGACCCATTGTAAATACGGTGCCTGAACTACAAACCAGCCTAGTGCAAAGGTTGGACAACCTGGACCACAGAATGATTTAGGCCGAAGTTGACATAGAAAACATCAGTCGCGACTCTGAAGGAGACCGACAAATGGCAGCTACTGAGGCAGCCAAAAATTTTGGTAAATTCGAGGACCTCCGAATGGAGCGTACTGAGGATTTAGCCTACAAGGCACAAGAGGCAGACAAGGTTACTGCCATGTAGCAAACTATATACAACTTGACAGGCCATCTCAATGTTGTTAATGCTGCTCTACAAGGCTTGCTTCGAGCAGGTGGAAATCAAATCGGGGGTGCTGTGAACCTCGCCCCCATGGCACAAAAACTGAAAATTCCTAAGCCAAAGCCATACAGTGGAGCTCGGAATGCTAAAGAAGTGGAGAATTTCATCTTCGACATCGAGCAGTACTTCGATGCCGTGGGAGGCCTAGAAGAAGCAAAAAAGGTAGCAACTGTTGCGATGTATCTTCTGGGTGATGTTAAGCTCTGGTGGCGAGTGAAGTACGAAGCCATCAGGGCCGGTGAAGATGCCTTGGAGACATGGGAAGAACTGAAAGCAACCATACGCCTACAGTTCTTCCCCGAGAATGTTGAGTACAATTCAAGGAGAAACTACGGGAGCTCCGACAGACCAAATCAGTGCGGGACTACATGCGAGAATTCTCTACGGTCATGCTGAACATCTGTGACATGGGGGACAAAGACAAGCCCTTCACATTCCTGGAAGGGTTAAAGCCTTATGCCCGCATGGAACTGAAGACAACGGGTAGATACCCTACCCAAGGCGATCCAAGCAGCGGAATGCCTTGGGGACTATCAGGTGGAAACTCGAAAGGATAGGCCTCAACCGCCCATCCGAGCGGGATACAAAGGAGGCCAGCCTAACAGTGGTGGCCCTAGAAAAAATAGGGGAGATCAGAGTGCACTCAAAGCTAAGGCTCCTTCATCAAGCAGCAACAGTGCTACGTCAAACAACAATGATCGGGGAGAAAGCCTCCCTCAGGATGCCGTTATTGCGGCGGGCCACATTGGAATAACGAATGCCCATATGCAAAGATGAACGCCCATCAAGCTTATGATGATGGGACGGATGATGAAGAAGATGATGTGGAGCATACCGAACCATTCGGTGCCTTCAATGAAATTGTGGGTTCTATTTCTGAGGCATTAGCGAGAACCAGTGCTGGTATCCGTAAGAAGAAGGACACCTGCCCAATTATAATGACTCGACCGGTCGTTTTGAGCTCTAGCACGTCGTTCAGATATTTGAGGTTGTGAGCAGCTTTGTTTCAGGTATTATGACCCGAGGGTGTGGTCGGAATTGAATTTCAGGAAGTTTAGAATTTATTTGGAAAGAAAATTCTCATTTCAGAAGCCTTAAGTTGGAAGAATCAACTAAGATTGGAATTTTGAGTAAACAACCTCCGAATCAGGATTTGAAGGTTCTGCAGGTTGGTATGATGATTCGGACTTGGGCGTATGTCCGGATCGAGTTTTGGATAACCAGGGAGCGTTTCAGCGCATATTGTGGAAGTCAGCATTTTTGAAGAAATTTCCTTAGTTTGGGCTGAAGTGCATTTCAGTGTTGTTGATGTCCGTTTGTGATTCCGAGTCTGGGATAGCTTCCTATGGTGATTATGCAGTTGGGAGCGCGATCAAAAGTGAATTTGGATGTCCGTAGGTCATTTTGAAGTTATTTGGCTAAAGATAGAAATTTGAAGGTTTTTGAGAAATTCGATCGGAAGTGGAAGTTTTGGTATTGAGGTCGGATTGCAATTCCGGAAGTTTGAGCAGGTCCATAATGTTGAATATGACTTGAGCGCAAAATTTGGGGTCAATCGGACGTGATTTGATAGGTTTCGACATCAGATGTAGAAGTTGGAAAATTCTAACTTCATAAAGTTGTGATTTGAGTGCGATTCGTGATTTCGATGTTGTTTGATGTGATATGAGGCCTCGAGCAAGTTCGCATTATGTTTTGGAACAGGTTGGCATGATTGGACGGGGTCCCGGGGGCCTCGAGTGGATTCCGGGTGGTTAACGGATCAAGTTGAGAGTTTGAAGAAGGATGGAATTGCTGTCATCTGGTGTGATCTGCACCTGTGAGGGTTTTGCCGCAGGTGCGGCTAAGGGCACCGCAAGTGCGATTTTGGTCTGGATCCAAGGAGGCCGCATGTTCGGAAGATTTGGGCGCACCTGCGGAAGTGTAGGTGCGATAAGGGGGCCACAGGTGCGGAAATCGGCCTGGGCAGAATGTTTTAAAACAAGGATTTTGGTTCATTTGTCTTCATTTCTTCTTGGGCTTAGGCGATTTTGGGAGGCTTCAAAGAGAGGATTCCTTCATGCGATGTCAAGGTAAGTAACTCCTTCATGCCTCTAAGTTAAATACAAGATTATATGCATGGATTAGGCATGTAAATTGGTAGGAATTTGGGAAATATTGAAGAAACCTAGAAAATGGAAGTTGGATTTTTAGCCACGAATTGAGCATGAATAATTGAGTAAATTGTATATTTGAGTTAGTAAGGCTATGGGTGGAATATATCTTCGAGAAATTTTGGATTCCAGGCACGTGGGCCCGAGTGCATTTTGGTCAGTTCACTAAGCGGGGTTGGAAAATTATATAATTTGGAATTATTACAAATATTAGAGTATATTTTCATTGGGTTGTCGTTGTTTGGATAGTTTTTGGGCGTTGTGCATCCGTTTGGAGTCATCGGAAGGGCTTGGAGGCCGGTTATGGAATCTCGGAGCGAGGTAAGTCTCCTTTCTAACTTTGTGAGGGGGAATTGTCCCCATAGGTGAATTAATTAAGTACATGCTATTATCTTCGGGGGCTACGCACGCATGAGGTGACGGGAGTCCGTGTGTAGCTACTATTATGCCATGTCCGGGTAATCTAGGACCCACTAGCATGCCTTACGTGTTGTACCTGTAATCCTGCCTGTAATATTAAACTGCTAATATAATCGAAATCGTAATTGAATATCTAAAGAAGACTAGAGTCCATTTTCCTAATTATCTAGAAAGATAATTGATTTCCTCTGTGGATAATTGTGTACCTGGTAGGGTTATATTATGGAATATCATTAGACTTGACAAATGAGTTTCAAAACAAAGATTTAAAAGCTATATTTCATGTTCTTTAAGAAGAATTTTACCACTTTCCATAAAAAAAAAAACTACTTTCTTGATAAAATACGGATTTGTTATGTGGATATGTGTAACTTTGGGTGCCTGAGTCGCATGTATGATTTGCAAGCCGGATGACCCTGTATTTGTGTGTATTCATATGAGCACCTGAGTTGCAGGTATGATTCGCGAGCAGGCTAGCCTTATTATTTTTAATCGCGTAGCATGATCGATTCGCGAGCGGGGCAGATAGATGCATCTATGATTCGAGCCGTTCGACCCTTCGGTAGTGCACAGTTTATTATTGTTGGTCCGTGCTGTTCGACCCTCGACATTGCTTGCGCATGATATTTACTGCATAGTTGCTATGATTTTGCCTGATTACTGGCCTGAAATATTAAGTTGTCAATTGAAACGACAGAGATTAAAGTTATTAAAAAGAATTTTGAAGAAGTTGTTCCTTCCCGTCGATTAATTGTTATTTGATTAAATCACCCATGTTGATTAATTGTTATTAATATGACGAAGATATAAAGTGTTAAACGTGTACAGAGTTGAAAATACTTATTCCTGATTTTAGTAAATTGCCTATGATAATCATGCTTAGTGTCACACTTAAATATTCTAAATTGACCTTTAGTAGGTGTCTAATCTGACCTTTCGTCACTACCTCTCTGAGGTTAGGCGGGCGACTTACTGAGTACAGGTTGTTTTTGTACTCATGCTACACTTGCTACTTTCATAGAAAATGTGGAGGATTCGGAGACTTAGGCGAGCTGCATCGTCCGGAGGTGATCCGCAGCTAACAGAGACTCCCTCGTACTGTATTTATTTTTCATTTTAAATTTTCCTTGTCCAATTTGTATTTCGGATTGGCTTTGTAATGATTATATAAATTCTTAGAAATTTCTCATGTACTTATGACACCAGGTTCTTGGGTAGGTTGGGGTATATATGCTAAAGTGTAGTATTCAAACTATTGTTTTTAAATTAACAAGATTTTTCTTGGTTAATAAGTAATAAAGTGAAAGGAAATGCTTCTTCATAAATGTTTAAAACAGGAAAATTATTTCGATTAATAAATGAGTGGCTTTCCTGACAATGATGTTCGGCGCCATCACGACCTTATGGATTTTGGGTCGTGACACCAATCCCCAATAAATGAAAAAAAAAGACGAATAAAGGGACTCCTCCTAAGCAAGAGAGGACCTTGATGTTCGTTGAACTGAAGGTAAATGGAAAGCCCATTAGGGCGATGATAGATACAGGTGCTACCCACAACTACTTGGCATCAACGCAGGTGGAGCGCCTTGGCATAGTTGTAGGAAGTGGGCAGAGGTCATGTCAAGGCTATCAATTCACATCCTCAGCCAATGGGTGGAATAGCCAAAGAAGTACCAGTGAAGATAGGTCCTTATGAAGGAAAATTCAACTTGCACGTGGTGATCATAAATGAATTCGAGTTGATAGTTGGGCTGTAATTCTGGAGGCAAACCAACACCATGCCCGTACCATATGCTGACATGCTTATGATGATGAGAGAAAATGGGGCCAAGCCCTTCATTATCCCGTGCATGCCCATGAAAATGGCCGCTGAGAACATCTCAACCTTGCAGCTGAAGAAGGGAGTCAAAAGGCATGAACCTACGTTCCTGGCTACCCTATGCATTGATGAGGTAGAACACTCATCGGGTCCTATTCCTACACCCGTAAAGGAGATACTACTGGAATTTGAAGACGTCATGCCACAGAAGATGCCAAAGCGACTTCCGCCTAGGCACACTGTGGACCATGAGATTGAGTTAGTGCCGAGTGCGAAGCCACCTGCCCGGGAATCTTATAGAATGTCACAACCCGAACTCACCGAGCTTCAGATACAATTGACGGAGATGCTAGACACAGGGATCATTGTACCCTCCAAGTCCTCATATGGGTCCCATGTGCTTTTCCAAAAGAAACATGATGGTAGTCTACGACTCTGTGTGGATTATCAGCCTTTAAATAAGATCACTGTGAAGAACAAGTATCCTATTCCGCTCATGGAAGACTTGTTCGATAGATTGGGGAGTGCAATGGTGTTCACGAAAATTGACCTGAAGACAAGGTATTGGCAAGTCCGGATTGCTGAGGGCGATGAGCACAAGACGACCCGTGTGACAAGATATGGGTCGTTCGACTTCTTAGTTATGCCGTTCGGCTTGACTAATGCTCCAACTACATTTTCACCCTGATGAACCAAGTCTTCCGAGAGTATATTGATGAATTCGTGGTGGTCTATTTGGATGACATTGTGGTTTATAGCCAAACATTGGAAGAACACCTGGAGCATTTGTGGAAGGTCCTAGCCCGGTTGCGGGAGCATGAATTATACGCAAAGCTATCCAAGTGCTCCTTTGCTCAAAAATAGATCGACTTCCTCAGACATGTCATTGAGGAAGGGAGGATCAAGATGGACCAGCAAAAGATCCAAGCCATCACATATTGGCCGCCACCCAAGGATATCCACGCCCTGAAGGCGTTCCTTGGCCTATGCAATTTCTATCGGTGATTTGTGAAGAATTACTTCCTTATCATAGTGACATTGATAGAACTCCTCAAGAAGGTCACGCCTTGGGATTGGGGTCCCAGACGAGCGGAGGCCTTCAACGCATTAAAGGTGGCTATGTCTAGTAGCCCCGTCTTGGCCCTTCCTGATTTGGACAAGCCATTCGAGGTACAAATGGATGCTTCCGACTATGCGCTTGGTGGGGTCTTGCTACAAGACAGGCATCCCGTAGCATATGAGAGCCGGAAGCTGAAGGATGCAGAACGGCGCTATGCCGCCCATGAGAAAGAACTACTGGCTGTCGTTCATTGCTTACGCCTTTGGAAGCATTATCTACTGGGATCCCCGTTCGTGGTCAAGACAGACAACACAATTGTTAGTCATTTGATGACCCATCCGAAGTTGAATGGCCGACAGGCCCGATGGCAGGAACTCCTAGCAGAATTTCACTTCAACCTGGAGTACCGGAGTGGGAAGACTAATCATGTTGCTGATGCGCTCAGTTGGAAAGCTGATCTAGCGTCAGTGTGCCTACTCGCCACCCTAAGGAAGAGTGAAGTATCTACCACCATAAAAGACCAGATACATGATCTACTCACCAAGGATCATGCTGCACAGTATTTGGTTGATCTAGTAGGACAGGGCAAAAATCGCCAGTTCTACATGGAGGATGAGTTCCTGAAGGTAAAAGGGAACCAACTATATGTTCCTAAAAGAGGAGATCTGAGAAGAACGCTTCTGGCGAAATGTCACGACACTCTGTGGGCCGGCCATCCCGGCAAAAAACGCACCATGGCATTACTTGGCCATGGATATTATTGGCCTCAAATGGCCGACGCCGTCGCTCAGTATGTGAGGACTTGTCTAGTATGCTAGAAGGAAAAGTCCGACCATTGACACAAGCAGGACTCTAGGAACCATCAGCTTTTCCAAAGAGACCTTGGGAAAGCATGTCTCTGGATTTCATCACTAGATTTCCCAAGGTCGGAAATCTGACAACCATCTTGGTTGTGGTGGATCGGTTTTCCAAGTATGCCACCTTTATTGCAACGCCTCAATATATATCAGCAGAAGATACAACTCGACTTTTTTTCTCTCATGTCGTCAAATATTGGGGCCTGCCCAAAGACATCGTTAGTGATCGCGATTCACGCTTCACTAGCAACTTTTGGACCCAACTATTTAAGTGCCTCGGGTCAATATTGAGTCATAGCTCAAGCTTTCATCCGCAATCTGATGGCCAGACGGAGCGGTTCAATGGCATGTTAAAGGAATATCTCTGCCACTTTGTTACTGGATCGCAAAAGAATTGAGTGAAGCTTCTGGATGCTGCTCAACTGTGTTTCAATTCACAAAAGAGATCTAGTACAAACAAAAGCGCTTTTGAAATTGTTACCGGACAGCAACCGCTACTCCCACACACCGTAAAGGCAACAAACATGTCAGAATCTCCTTGTGCTGCTAGCTTCTCAAAATAATGGAAGCGAAATTTGGAGATAGTGCGGAGCTATCTTGTTAAGACCCAAAAGAGGATGAAGAGGCATGCTGATCAGAATCGTCGTTTTGTTGAATACCAAGTAGGAGACAAAGTGATTGTCAAAATTCCAAAGCGGTACTTGTTTGCAGGGGTCCATGACCCTCGCCTATTGCAAAAATATATTGGACCTTTGTCCATTGAAAGGCGCATTGGTAAAGTTGCATACTGGGTGGATACCCCAACTTGGTGAAAATCCATTCTGTCTTCCATGTCAGTCTTCTGAAACCTTTTCGGGAAAACACAAAGGATCCTTCAAGGAGCCAGCTCACAATACCCAGTATTCGAGGCCCTAATTCAACCGGGAAAAGGTGTACTGAAGTTATTCTTGATGATTGAGTTATTCACGCCTCAAGGAAGAATCACCAAGAGTTCTTGGTGAAATGGCAAGGGTGTGATCCAGAGGAGAATACTTGGGAGAGGGGAACAAACCTCAAAGCCTATAAGAGCCTAATTGAGGATTATTTTGCAAGTAAGGCATCGAGGACGTCGCCAACTCAGGTGGGGGAGAATGTCATGGGTGGCTTTCCAGCCATGTCCCATGACCCCTTGGACGCGCCCCATGGCGTCCTGGCAAGCCTCCCAACGCCTAGCGCCACGGACGGCCCCGTGGTCTTGTCCGCTCCAAGTGACAAGCGCGCATGTGCCTTTGTCGCCCCACCGATATCCCTCGAAGTGCCCAGCCGCAAGCAGCTGCCAGTAGAGCCGCACGCAGATCGTGATGCCAAAGATAAAGTTGCTGACAACGGATCTGTTTCTACATTGTAGGAAACTAAGTCTTTTCAATTGTAAAATAGAGTAGTTTTATTCCATGTACTTTCATTAGTTCCTCTAGCTTAATTAGGTCAAGTCCTGTAGCTTTGATTTATTTTTTTTAAGCATTATTAAGGGGGATCAATCAATCAAAACTTTTTAGCAAGCAATTCTCTGTACTGGTGTCTCTCCCCCTCGATACCGCATTGCCTTCTTTTGTAATAGCTTTCATTTATGCAATCAAGCTTTCTTTCAATTTTCTTTACTGTTCTCTCAATTGTTCTTGACATCGGTTTTTCCGTACGGCACTGACAATCTCGTCTAGCGTACGGAGGGGACCTCAGTTGGCGGACAGCACCTGCACTGACATCAGCTACTTAGCCTTACGTCGCCCTTCCAAGGAATCTCAGGAAGGCGCCGCGTAATAATACATATGCCTCACCAACAGTGGCGGATACACATGGCGGCAAGCGGATTTAACTAGGATTAAAGCAACGTCAAAAAAGTACCATGTATATGTATACATTAGGATTGACGCTGCGTAAATTTTAAATAAATATTTCATTTGAACCCACTTGACAACTATTAGTTTACGACTAAAGTTATGTACTAATAAGATTGAACCCGCTTGCACAAAATTTTGATTCCGCCACGCTCACCAATACACATCAAACACACCGACCTAACACGAAGCAAATATATAGATGCCATGCATTGTTGCGAATGGCGTGCAATGTCAAAACCAAAAGCACGCCCTGGCTGTTGCAGGCAGTTCTTCAATTACTGAACGAAGAATCTGCCTTGAAATATAAATTAACTGGAAAAAATTGACAGTAAAAGGAAGAATAATTTGGAGGTGATAAATTAACAAACAAAAAAAACATCAAATTTTGAATAAATAAGTGATCAACAACCAAAACAGGAAAATCAAAAATCTAAATTGGATAGTCCTAAGAACCTTTCAATGATTTAACCCTGTACGCCAAATTCTTAAATTCCCACACCTACAAAGATACAAATATATCTACAACCCTAACAAATCATTTTTACAAAATAATATAATTTAATTTAAATAACCCCTTTATCTTCATGTAATTAATTTAATTCATATCCTCACAAAGAAAATACTCAATTCAGGTTCACTATTTCCGTCTGGGCTCAACATGTATAGGGTTTCCGAATCCTTTGATCCCACTACTCGTTCAAAATGTGCTCTCATGTACGCCATCTCATCGTCCACGTGTCCTTCCACGTCGGATTTCGTCGGCGGCAACACGCCGGCGCCCATGGACACCGCCTTAAGAACCTCCATGAGATGGAGATCTTCCTCCGTGGCATCTCTCTTTGCACAATAGCCACTTTTTTTCCCATTTACAAACATAGTCCATAATGGCTCGTCAAGAAGCTTTGTTTTCTCCTTATTATGATTATTATTATTATCGGGTCTTTTCTCGCATTCCAACGCGATTCGCACCATCCCGAGGCTCATTTCCTTTTGCAACACGTTGGTCTGCATGGCTAGGTCGATGACCAGATTAGGTAGAGTTCCTGGGTTTTCTTGAATCGAGAGGCTAACACTACCTTTCCTGTATCCAAATAACGTGCCCGTAACGCCAGTTTTATTTTCGGGTAACCGTCCACCGGGGAGAGAAGGTAGTTTACATACTGGTGTGATTATAGGGAAGGACCGAAACACATTGCGAAAGGCTTTAAAGATTTTTACGGGTCGTTTTTTATTATTTTTCGAAGAAGGCTTGACGAGGGATAATGGAGTTGTAGGCGGAGTAGATGGTGGTGGTGGTAATTTTGATTGTGGCTCTTCCATTGGTGGTTAATTATTCCACCTTTTAATTAAGGTTGGAGACTTAGAACCAACAATGGAAGAATTGCCATACAGAGAGATTATTAGGGTTGTTTGAATCTGTTGAGATTAGGTTTGGTATGGAGGATAGAAATGTGGTTGATGTAATTTGTGTTTCAATAGATTTGATGTTTGAAAATGATTTTTTTGTTGAAAGTTTTGGTTTCTTTGGCTTGAGTTTACTTTCACAATCCATTGCATTCGGGACCTGAATTTGTGGAGTTGGATAGAATTATGATTACCCATTTTTCTTTGGATAAAAAGCGTAGAGATTTTACGTTATTATATTGGCTATGATGAAAATTCAAAAATTGGTTCGAACCAAAAACTATCGTGGAATTTACCTCATTTAAAAGGGTAGGGGAAGGTGGTATTTACTTTTGGTAGCTCAATTATTGAAATTGCTAATTTCATTACTCATGATGCCCATAAAATAAATGCATGTAAAAGTTTCATACAAGTCAGACGGATTTCTAACTATTAAGCCACACGTTATACTCTCTCCGCTTCATAAATGACACGCTTGGCTTATTTAAGAGTCAAACATATATAAATTTTGACCAATATTTTAAATATTTTTTCATCATATTAATATGAAAAAATATTATAACTTATAGCATTTTTCGTATAATTTTGAATATTTAAATTTTAATTTTAAAGTATTGAATTTTGAACTAAATCCAAATTTAGTTGAATTGACTTAGCAAAATGTGTTATCTAAACAGTGAAAGTAAATTTTTTCATGAAGAACAAATACATAAAAGAATAAGAGAAGAATAGTAAACATGCCAAATACGGTACAACCCTTGCATAGATAGCACATAATGGTGACAGATTTTAGTAGCTACGATTTGTTAAATTATTGGATATCCATTATTGCAGGGACCAAAAGCAAATATGTGATTAAATTGAGGGTTAGTTGTACTTAAATAAGAGGACAAAGAGCAAAATTTATGAACATATAAGGGACCAACTTCCTCCACTTCCACCCCCCCCCCCNCAAGGAGAGTATTAGTAAACTACGAGATATAAACATCCAGTACTAATTTTATAGGAAGGGTCTCAAAGTGTACAAAGGAAACTTTACCGTGAAGGAAAGAAAACAGACAAAAGGAAAAAAGAAAAACTCGTTTAAAAGAAATTATTGAAACGTCCACATGACAATTTTAGCCTAGACAAGGCTTTATTTTTCACGGCTTTTGCATACTTAATTGGGGAAAAAAACAAGAGGGATTTTTCAGTATTTTAAAAGGAGTTTTCGGGGCGAGGCGCACCAAAAATGCTCCGGGGCAGTAGTGTTAGGCGAAAGTATCAAGAGGCGTACGCCCAGCAATTTGGGGCGTACGCCCGGGCGTTCAGGGCGCGATTTTTTTAGTGAGGCATAAGCGCCAGAGATTTTTTCAAATTAAAACAAAATCTGTTGAATAAGTCCTCCATATAATACCCAAATTCTCAAAATTAAGCTTCATAATTACTCAAAAGTTTAAAAAAAGAACTGAAATGTATTAAATTTAAAAGTCAAGACCTTTTTTATTGATTGAAGCCCAATTCATGGTCTTTCCCAATTCTTTATCTTGTCCGCTAGTCTGCTAATATCTCCCAAAAATAACGAATATTTAATTTTTATTTTACAAATACAAAGAGAACTCCATCCTCCTTCATAGCAGCAAGTTCAATATTAGTCATCATTTTTGTTCTTCCATGTAGAAAACTTTATTCTTTTCGACCCAAGTTACTTGAACTTCTAAGTAGCGTATAATATATTGTTTTGACTAGTTTTTTTGTGGCGCGTGCAAACATACACTGTTTTGACTAGTTTTTTGTGCCGCGCGCGCACAACACACATATATATATGTGTGTATATATATATATATACATATATATATATATATATATATATATATATATATATATGCTAGATGAGGAAAGGCCCGTATACGGTCCCAATATTGCAATTTTATTAAAATTATTGTTTGTTGGTTTTTTGTCACGACCCAAATCCTAACTCAGGTCGCGATAACGCCCAACACCGCCGTCAGGCAAGCCAACCATTATCTACTAGTGATTTCAGGTAATATACCAAAAATATTTTTCAACGCTTGCTTAACTTAGTTTTGAGACATTAAGTAGAAACGGATAACTTAGGAAAATTTTATGCAAATAAATAATCATGAATTCATAATTAACGATTACATCCCAAAATAAAGTCTACTAGCGTGTGTGTACCAGGAACTAGTGTCATAAGTCTACAGGCATCTAGTAGAATAATATCAAAAGAATGAAAGTCTGTCCTACTGTCTGAGTAAGTATAGACAGAAATAACAAAAGAATAGCTCCAAAGTGCTGCTGGAAATCGCCAAGAAGAGCAGCTCACCGTGAAGCCTCGACCAATAAAACTCAGGAACGAGCTCCGGACTGGAACCCAGATGCGCCTACCTCAGAACCTGTATAATTAAGTACAGAGCGTAGCATGAGTACATAAACAACATGTACCCAGTAAGTATCCCACCTAATCTCGAAGAAGTAGTGACGAGAGGTCGACTTGACACTTACTAGGGTCCAAACAGTGTATTTAGGTGATAATTTAAAAGACGACAACAAGTAAGCATGGATAGTAAGAAAATAAATATCAAATCGTAATAAAATCCAAATATGTGGTGAAGCATCAATTTACAAGTTTTCAGTTCGATCCTCCAGGATAATTCATAGATTAACAGTCATAAACAATATCAGGAAAATAGCATGAGCATAGTGGAATAAAGACATCCGTCATGGACCAACATAATAATAATAATTGTGCAATGTCGAAGGCTCGAACGACGCGAACCATAGATGCATCTATCAACCTGCCGTGGCGTACGACCCGCTCCCATGGGAGTAGGAGAAATAATCACTTTGCTCGCGGGATATAAATTGCGAAGCGGTTGCATGCAAACACAACATCTTTCTTTCAGTTCTTTTCAAATAACAATTCCTTTAAAATATCAAATTCTCGGTTTTCTTAAAAACAAAGTTGCATACAATGTAGTTACAAAGCATATAACTCAAGTTAATGGAATTCACATGGCATGGTGTGGACCTAACTACCCGGACATAACAATAATAGTCACTACGCACGGGCTCTCGTCACCTCCCACGTACGTAGTCCCCCACAACAATAACACGTAATCATTTAATTCACCTATGGGGAAAATTCCGTCTTATAAGGTTAGAAAGGAGACTTACCTCATGTCAAGCCTACTTTCCGGGACTCGAAACAAGTCAAATATTGCATAAATAAATCATTCTCTACTCAAAAGTATGAAATTTCCCTATTTAAATGATTATTTCAACCTAAATTACAAAATCCCAAAATAAGCCCCCGGGCCCACATGCTCGGCTTTCAGAAATTTTCGGAGGAAATACTTACCCATAGCGTAAGGATCAATATTATATGGTTTTTGTACGATTCCGTAACACATTTCTTGGTAATTTTCCATTTTTATAAAAAACATAGGTTTTACTCTAAACCCATGATTTACACTAATTTAATGTATTAATCTACCTAAGAATTAAAGTATTAAGCTAAATTTATAGTAGGAATTACCTACCTTACAGTAGCTAGGTCGAATACCCTCCTTGCATGCTCTCAAAATCTCCCAAGAATGAAGAGAAGTGTTCAAAAATGACTAAGTCCCGTGTTTTAAATAAAGTGCACTACCTACAACCTTTTTGCACCTGCGGATCGAGGATCGCACCTGCATTCTCGCATCTGCGAGAAAAATATTGCAGGGGAAGGGGGCCTGGTTTCGCACCTGCGGCTTTGCTTCTGCGAAAAGGGGTCCGCACCTATGGATATGGGCAGCTCCCTCAGGAGTCGCACCTGCGAGACTGGGACAGCAGAAGCGGTATTGCACCTGCGACTTGACCTCCGCAGGTGCGGTCGCACCAGACCAGCAGTCATTTTTGGCAGGTTTTTGCCTCGCTCGATGCCTGAATGGCATCTGGGCCCACCCGAGACCCCGTCCAAATATACCACCAAGTCCTAAATCATAATACGGATTTGCTCAAGCCTTCGGAACGTCCGAAACAACGCTAAATCTAAAAATTATACCCCAAAACCTATTGGATCAAACTTAAGAACTTCAAGTTCTTTGAATTAGGTAACAATACGCCGGACCTATCTATACTACTCGGAATGGCAACAAATTTTGCAAGCAAGTCATAAATGACATAATAGAACTATTCCCGGTCTCGGAATTCCGTTCGGACCTCGATAACACAAAAACACGTTCCAAACCTCAATTTTAACTTAAGGACATTCTTATTTCACTATTGGGCGTCGAACGCTCTTGGGTCATCCAAAACCTGTTCCGAACACACGCCCAAGTACGAAATCATCATACAAACCTATCGGAATCTTCGAATCTTGATTCCGGGTTCGTTTACTGAAAATGTTGACTGAAGTCAAACTTGGCCTTTAATGCCAACCTTAAGGAACTAAGTGTTCCCATACCACTCCAAACTCCTCCAAACCTCGAACCACCCTTCCCCGCAAGTCATAAATCAGTAAAAGCAACTGCGGGAAGTCTCATTTAGGGGAACGAGGTCCTAGAACATAAAACGACCGGTTGGGTCGTTACATTCTCCATCTCTTAAACAAACATTCATCCTCGAACGGGTCTAGAATCATACCTGGAGTGCTGCATAAGTTTGGATATCTGCTCCACATGTCCTCCTCGGACTCCCAAGTCGCCTCCTCGACTGGTTGGCCCCTCTACTAGACCTTTACGGCGGAAACCCTCTTGGACCTCAACTGGCGATCCTGCCTGTCAATGATAGCAACTGGTTCCTCCTCGTAACCCAACCTCTCATCTAGCTGAATGGTACTTAAATCTACCACGTGAGAGAAGTCGGCGTGATATCTCCGGAGCATGGACACATGAAAGACCAGATGAACCCCTGATAAACTAGGAGGTAAAGCAAGCTCGTAAGCCACCTCCCAACTCGTCTCAACACCTCGAATGGGCCTATAAACCTCGGACTTAGCTTTCCATTCTTCCCAAACCTCATAATACCCTTCATCGGAGAGACCTTCAACAGAACCTTCTCGACCTCCATAAATGATACATCACGCGCCTTCTGATCCGCGTAACTCTTCTGTCTGGAATGTGTTGTGCGAAGTCTCTTCTGAATCAACTTCACCTTTTCCAAAGCATCCTTCACTAGATCGGTACCATATAGCTTAGCCTCGATAGGCTCAAACCACCCGATGGGAGATCGACATCGCCGGCCATACAAAGCCTCAAATGGAGCCATCTCAATGCTGGACTGATAACTATTATTATAAGAAAACTCGACCAAAGGCAAAAACTGGTCCCACTGTCCTCCAAAGTCAACCACACATGCTCTGAGCATGTCCTCCAATATCTGAACTATCCGCTCCAGCTGCCCGACGGTCCGAGGGTGGAATGTTGTGCTGATATAATGGACATAGGCACACCGTGCAACCGAACTATCTCCCGAATGTAGATTTGGGCCAACCTCTCAAAAGTGTAAGTGGTAGCTACTGGAATGAAATGTGCCAACTTGGTCAACCTGTCCACAATGACCCAAACCGCATCAACCTTCTGCAATGTCCGAGACAACCCAACTACGTAGTCCATAGTGATGCGCTCCCATTTCCATTCAGGTATAGGCATTTGCTGAAGAGGCCTCCTGGCCTTTGGTGATCATATTTAACCTGCTGGCAATTTAGACATCTAGCCACATACTCCATTATAGTCCTTCTTCATCCGTCTCCACCAGTAGTGCTGCCTAAGGTCACGATACATCTTCGTAGCACCAGGATGTATAGAATACCGTGAACTATGAGCCTTCTCTAGAATCCTCTCCCTAAGGCCATCAACATTAGGGACACATAAGCGACCCTGAAGTCTCAGAACACCATCGTCGCCAATAGATATCTCCTTGGCACCACCCTGAACCATTGTCTCCCGGAGAGCCATCAAGTGCGGATCATCATACTGTCGAGTCTTGATCTCCCCTAATAATGAAGACTGGGCCGCCACACAAGCAAGAACCCGACTGGGCTTAGAAATGTCCAACCTCACCAGGCGATTAGCCAAGGGCTAAATGTCTAAAGCTAGAGGTCTCTCCTCTACTGAAATGAAAGCCAAACTACCCATACTCTCTGCCTTCCTGCTTAAAGCATCTGCCACCACGTTTGCCTTTCCCGGATGATAAAGAATGGTGATGTCATAATCCTTCAGCAACTCAAGCCACCTGCGCTGCCTCAAATTAAGGTCCCTCTACTTGAACAAGTGCTGCAAACTGCGGTGATCTATATAAACCTCACAAGGCACCCCATACAAGCAGTCCTCCAAGTCTTAAGAGCATGAACAATCGCCGCCAACTCCAGATCGTGCATAGGGTAATTCTTCTCATGAAACATCAGCTGCCGTGAAGCATATGCAATAACCCACCCCTCCTGCATCAACACACAACCCAAACCAACGCGTGAAGCGTCGCAATAAACCGTATACATCCCAGAACCGGAAGACAACACTAGAACTGGTGCTGAGGTCAATGTTCTCTTGAGCTTCTGGATGCTCGCCTCACACTCGTTGGACCATCAAAATGGGGAATTCTTCTGGGTCAATCTAGTCAGAGGAGCTGTAATGGATGAAAAGCCCTCCACAAATCGGCGATAAGAACCTGCTAGACCCAAGAAGCTCCTGATCTCTATAGCTGAAGTAGGGCATAGCCAACTCTGAACTACCTCAATCTTCTTAGAATCAACCTTGATACCTTCTACGGATACCACACGCCCCAAGAATGCCACAGAATCCAACCAAAACTCATACTTGGAGAACTTAGCATACAACTTCTGTTCCCTTAAAGTCTGGAGCACAACCCTCAAATGTTGCTCGTGCTCCCCTAGGCTACGTGAGTAAATCAAAATGTCATCAATGAAGACGACGACAAAAGAATCAATATAAGGCCTGAACACCCTGTTCATCATGTCCATTAATGCTGCTGGGGAATTAGTCAGGCCAAAGGACATCACCAGGAACTCATAATGACTATATCTTGTACGAAAGGCCGTCTTCGAAACATCCGAGTCCCGAATCTTCAACTGATGGTACCCCGACCTCAGGTCAATCTTAGAAAACACCCGAGCATCCTGCAACTGGTCAAACAAATCATCGATACGCGGAAACGGGTACTTGTTCTTGATGGTGACCTTGTTCAACTGGCGGTAGTCAATACACATCCGCATAGTACCATCCTTCTTCTTCACAAATAGCAGTAGAGCACCCCAAGGCGATACACTTGGCCTGATAAACCCCTTAGCCAATAACTCCTCGAGCTATTCTTTCAATTTCTTCAATTCCTTCGGAGCCATACGATAAGAGGGAATAGATATGGGCTGGGTGCCCGGAGCTAAGTCAATGCAGAAATCAATGTCACGATCCGGTGGCATGCCTGGGAGGTCTGAAGGGAATACATCATCAAATGCTCGAACTACTGGCACTGAATCAATCATCGGAGACTCGACGTTGGTGTCCCGCACATAAGCAAGATAAGCCAAACGACCCTTCTCGACCATATGTCGAGCCTTCAGGACATAAATGACCTGACTAGCGGCACTAACTGAGGAACCTCTCCACTCCAATCTCGGAAACTCGGGCATGGCTAGGGTAACTGTCTTGGTATGGCAATCTAGAATGGCATGATAGGGAGGCAGCCAATCCATGCCCAGGATGACCTCAAAATCGACCATATCGAGCAACATGAGGTCCGTTCTGGTCTCGAACCCACAAAATGTAACCACACAGGACTGATAAATCTGGTTCACAACCACAGAATCGCCCACAGGAGTGGACACATAAATAGGATTACTCAAGGACTCACGAGGAATATCCAGGGAAGGAGCAAATAAGGTTGATACATATGAATAAGTGGATCCTGGATCGAATAATACCAATGCATCTCTACCGCATACTGAAATAATACATGTGATCACGGTATCTGAGGCCACTGCATCTGATCTGGCGGAATAACATAGAATCTTGTTGGAGCGCTGGATGACTGACCTCTACCGGAATAAACAGGAGCTGACTGGGCTCCCCTGCCTGGCCTCCACCTATAGGACGACCCCTACCAGCCTGCCCTCCACCTCTAGGTGGCCGAATCGCTGGTGCTGACCTCATCGGCTGGTGACCCTACTGCACTGCCTTGCCCCGAAGCCTGGGACAATGCCTCTTCATGTGACCTTGATTCCCACACTCATAACAACCTCCCAGAACCATGGCCTGCTGCCCTGAAGAAGAACCCTGAATAGCGGGAGGACGGTAGGAAGTCTCTGGCATAGCGCTGGAATAAGGTCTGGTAGACCCCTAATGACCAGAATACCCACCGGGGGAACCCTGAATAGCTGGCGGGCGGTAAGAACTCTCCGGTATGGCGCTGAAATAAGGAATCGTTGGTACACCTCGTGGAGGTGGTGGTGGTGCTGAATATAGGGCCTACTGGGCTGGCCCCTACCAAACTGACCTTTGCCCCTAGCTGGAGCACCTCTGAAATCCTCGGGAAATCTAGCCCTCTTATCCTGCTGACCCTGCTCTCTGCTCCTCGACCGATAACCATCGATCCTGCGAGCAATCTATACCACAAGCTAATAAGGAGTTCCCATCTCCACCTCTCGGGCCATGTTGGCCCTAATATCTGGATGCAACCCAGCTACAAATCTCCGCACTCTCTTTGCGTCAGTAGGAAGTATCATGAGTGCATGACAAGACAACTCAGAAAACCTAGCGTCATAGTCAGTCACTGACATCTGTCCCTGCTCCAGCTGCTCAATCTGATACTACAGCTCTTCCCTCTCAGAGGGTGGAATATATCTTTCCAGGAATAACTGAGTGAACTGCTCCCAAGTGATGGGAGGGGAATCTGTAGGTCTGCCAAGAATATTGGACTGCCACCAACTACGGTCCCTGCACCTATCAATAAAGTCATGTGCGTCCTCATGAAGCTCACCTCCGTAGAAAGGAGGGTGCATTCTGGTCCATCTATCTAATAACTTCTGCGGATCACTGTCCGCAGCTGGTCTGGGCTCAGGCGCTGCTGCTGCTATTGGCTGAACCCCGCCCACGGGCAGTGTACCCGGGGTCTGATATACTACTGCTGCATGTCCGATGGCCTGTGCAGTAGGGGTATGTGCTCCCCCTCCCACCTGAGATATGGCCGGATCAGCTGGAAATAAACCAGCCTGAGTCAAGGTGTCCATGAACCGCATCATACGGTCCATGACCTCCTGAAATCCTAGCGCTGTCGTAAAAATCCAAAGGGGCAGGATCTGATGCGGGAACCTCGCCCTGCTCCTCAATGATGGGATCATCTACTGGATCCGCTAGGGGTGCGACTGGTACAGCCCTAGGACGCCCTCGTCCCCTACCTCAGGCTGGTGTCCTCCCCCGGCCTCTGCCACGGCCTCGGATGATGGGGGTAGCGGACCCTCCTCGGTCCGGAACATCAACTGCTCGTGTCCTCACTATCTGTGAGAGAATAGAAGAGTGTGATTTAGTATACCATCAACTGCACGATAGAAGGTGAATAAAGAGTGATTTCCTAACACCCTATAGCCTCTCGAAGATAAATACAGACGTCTCCGTACCGATCCCTAGGACTCTATTGGGTTTGCCCGTAACTTGTGAGACCTACGTGAACCTAGAGCTCTGATACCATGTTTTCACGACCTAAATCCTATCTCAGGTCACGATGGCGCCCAACACCGCCGTCAGGCAAGCCAACCATTATCTACTAGTGATTTCAGGTAGTTTATCAAAAACATTTTTCAACGCTTGCTTAACTTAGTTTTGATTCATTAAGTATAAATGGATAACTTAGGCAAAGTTTATGAAAAATAAATAATCATGAAGTCATAATTAACGATTGCATCCAAAAATAAAGTCTACTAGCGTGTGTGTGCCGGGAACTAGTGTCACAAGTCTACATGCATCTAGTAGAATAATATCAAAAGAATGAATCTGTCCTACTGTCTGAGTAAGTATAGACAAAAATAACAAAAGAATAGCTCCAAAGTGCTGTTGGAAATCACCAAGAAGTGCAGCTCACCGTGAAGCCTCGACTAGTAAAACTGAGGAACGAGCTCCGGACTGGAACCCAGATGTGCCTGCGTCATAACATGTACAATTAAGTACAGAGCATAGCATGAGTACATAAATAATATGTACCCAGTAAGTATCATGCCTAATCTCGAAGAAGTAGTGACGAGAGGTCGACTTGACACTTACTAGGGTCCAAACAGTGTATTTAGGTGATAATTTAAAAGAGGACAACAAGTAAGCATGGATAGTAAGAAAATATATATCGAATCGTAATAAAATCCAAATATGTAGTGAAGCATCAATTTACAAGTTTTAAGCTCGATCCTCCAGGATAATTCACAGCTCAACAGTCATAAACAATATCAGGCAAATAGCATGCGCATAGTGGAATAAGGACATCCGGCCTGGGCCAACATAATATAATAATTGTGCACTGCCGAAGGGTCGAACGACGCGAACCATAGATGCATCTATCAACCTTCCGTGGCGTACGGCCGACTCCCATGAGAGTAGGGGAAAGAATCACTCCGCTCGGGGAATATAAATTGCGAAGCGGTCGCATGCAAACACAACATCTTTCTTTCAATTCTTTTCAAATAACAATTCCTTTAAAACATCAAATTTTCGATTTTCTTAAAAACAAAGTTGCATACAATGAAGTTTCAAAGCATATAACTCAAGTTAATGGAATTCACATGGCATGATGTGGGCCTAACTACCCGGACATAACAATAATAATCACTACGCACGGGCTCTCGTAACCTTGCACATACGTAGCCCCCCACAACAATAACACGTAATCATTTAATTCACCTATGGGAAAAATTTCCTCTTATAAGGTTATAAAGGAGACTTACCTCGTGCCAAGCCTACTTTACGGGTCAAGAACGCGCCCGAAACCCTAAATTCCTTTCCCAAGGACTCGAAACTAGTCAAATATTGCATAAATAACTCAGTCTATACTCAAAAGTATGAAATTTCCCTATTTAAATGATTATTTCAACCTAAATTGCAAAATCTCAAAATACGCCCCTAGGCCCACATGCTCGGATTTCAGAAATTTCCGGAGGAAATACATACCCATAGCAAAGGATCAATATTATATGGTTTTTGTACGATTCCGTAACACATTTCTTGTTATTTTCCATTTTTGCCAAAAACCTAGGTTTTACTCTAAACCCATGATTTCCACTAATTTAATGTGTTAATCTACCTAAGAATTCAAGTATTAAGATAAATTTATAGTAGGAATTACTTACATTACACTAGCTAGGTCGAATACCCTCCTTGCATGCTCTCAAAATTGCCCAAGAATGAAGAGAAGTGTTCAAAAATGGCTAAGTCCCATGTTTAAAATGAAGTGCACTGCCTACAGGATTTTCGAACCTGCGGCTCGAGGACCGCATCTACTGTCTCGCATCTGCGAGAATAATCTCGCACCTGCGGAGAAGGGGAAGGGGGCCTGGTTTCGCACCTGCGGGGCGGAGTCTGCACCTGCGGCTCCGCTTTTGCGGAAAGGAGGCCGCACCTGCGGATATAGGCAGATCCCTCAGGAGTCGCACCTGCAAGACTGGGACCGCATGAGCGGTCTCACACCTGCAACTTGACCTCTGCTGGTGCGGTCGCACCAGATCTGGTGCACCAACAATAATTTTTGGCTGGTTTTTGCCTCGCTTGATGCCCGAATGGCATCTGGGCCCACTCGAGACCCCGTCCAAATATACCAACAAGTCCTAAATCATAATAAAGACTCGCTCGAGCCTTCGAAAGATATGAAACAACGCTAAATCAAAAAATTATACCCCAAAACCTATTGGATCAATGAATTCTCTAACAATATGCCGAACCTATCTATACTACTCGGAATGACACCAAAATTTGCAAGCAAGTCATAAATGACATAACAGAACTACTCCCAGTCTCGAAATTCCATTCGGACCTCGATAACACAAAAACACGTTCCAAACCTCAATTTGAACTTAAAGACATTCTTATTTTGACTATTTGGCACCGAACACTCCTGGGTCATCCAAAACCCGTTCCGAACACACACCCAAGTCCGAATTCATCATACGAACCTACCGGAATATTCGAATCTCGATTCCGGGGTCGTTTACTGAAAATGTTGACTGAAGTTAAACTTGGCCTTTAAGGCCAACCTTAAGGAACTAAGTGTTCCCATACCACTCCAAACTCCTCCAAACCACGAACCACCCGTCCCTGCAAGTCGTAAATCAGTAAAAGAAACTACGGGAAGTCTCATTTAGGGGCACAGGGTCCTAGAACACAAAACGATTGGTCGGGTCGTTATATTTTTTGTTAATTTTTTTATAAAATAATTAATCATTATTATCCAGTTAGTCATGGATAGAGAATGATATTGGGGATCACAACTTATGATTAATTTGTTAATAATTTACATAAAATTAAACTATAAATTATAACTTATTAAGTTGCTCAAATTAACATAAAAAAGATTTCGTGCTATAATACTCCTTTTAACCTCCAGTCGATATCAAACACAAACATCAAATTGAAAATTTGATATCAATGGTATTAGGAAAAATACATAAGTTACCCCATGAATTATGCATCAAATCTCTGTTACATACTTTCTGAGCACAAAATTATCTTACACACGCAACCTTTTCAGTGTGTGTCTAATACACACCTCTTCTTTTACCAGTTTAAAAAAATATATGGAATGTCACGCACCAATAAGACCATGACATGTATCATTATTGATGATACCCAATTTTTCCCAAAATATTTTTAAAATTACATATATACCTTCAAAGTCATGCATTAGCATCAATTGGTATTTTTCCACATTTTTTATTAATTTGTCCAGTATTTATAATAATTACAAAATTTCATCACAATGATTTCAAAACACTTCTTGACGTAATATTACTATTTATGGTCCAAATTATTCCATAAATAGCCAATTTGGTACTTTTGGCTACACTTGCAATAACTTTGCAATTATAACCTTGCATATAATTTGCATTATTTTTTATCAAAAATTAGCCTTTTGTATTTTTAAATACTAAATAACCATTTTCAAATCATATCTATGCATGAAATTCACTTTTTTATGATTAGTAATTCTTTTACAAATTATTTTAATTAATTTAATTTGGCTATTTAACAAATAGCCAATTATTATTTCAATTACAACCTAAATTAGCTATCCCAAATACCTTACCAGCCCAATATAACTAGGCCCAAATCCCTACTTAACCCGACCCAATTCTTGTTGAATCATGCCCGTTGATCATTTTTTATCAACGACCCAAATTAATTATTTCCTTAATTAACCTAAACTATCCCCTCCCAAACCCCTCATTCCTCTCTTTCACTCCGCCGTCACCCACCCCCTTTCTCTCTCAAGTTCTCTCAGACGCTAACCCTAATTCCCCCTCGCCGGTGCTATCATACTGTCGACTATGGAGGCTTACCACCATCCTCCAGCCTTAATGGCTCTCTTGTGCCGGGATTCTTGCCTTCTTTGAGGTCCTCAAGGGACTAGTGGCCATTCCACTCACCCCTGGGCCTGTGCTCACCATTCTCAGGCCACCATGGATCGATCGAGTAAGATCTTTCTTTTTTCCGGCTAAACCTATGGTTTTCTAAGTCGGTCTCTCTATTCTGGGTTATTTTCTACAAAACCCTAACCTCTTCTACTGTACCTCTTAGATCTATAACAGATTTGGGGTTTTTCTAAGCTATTTTTCGTTTGTTTCATGAAAAACCTTTCGATTTCTCAAAGCGTCGCTTTATTTTTTCATTAGTGTTTCCGGAACTTTTCTTCAAAATATATTTCTGGTCTTTTAATGTTTTTTTCTTATGTTTAAAACGGCCTTTTGTTAAAATTGCTTTTTAGTCATAACTTGTTATCAGCATACCT
>ML324222.1:0-55516 GCA_005239505.1 Nicotiana paniculata
TCTTTGATATGGTGAGGGCACATGATTCATGAAGGAAAGGTAATGTTGTTGACCTCTATGTTAAATTAGTGAGTGGATTGTGAATAAAGCATGATATATGTGAGTCGATTATTGAGGCGAGGATGTCACACATTTGTGCTTAAACTATTTTAAAAATTCTTGGTATAACATGTTAAGGGATTTGCTTAATAAGTTGTGTACATGAGTGTAGTTTGATTGCTCGGGGACGAGCAAATGTTTAAGTGTGGGGTATTGATGCGTGGCTAGAATTCATGGTTTAACACGTTATATGCCTTACATTTTATGTGCGTTAATGATAAAAATACACTTTTTATGNACTTAAAGCCAAGCCAACCCGGGCGTTAGTGGGGCATTTGGACCCTAAAGCCAGGGTCATCCTGGCGTTAGTGGGGCGTTAGACGCCTAAAGCCAGGTCTGCCCTGGCGATAAGGGGGCATTTGGAGCTTAACGCCTGGGTCCCTGTCCGGTCAATTCCGAGTTTTAAAGGTTTTAAGTGTTTCCCGGTTGGAATAGAAGTCTCCTACACGGCTAGGGTTTATCTCAAACATATAAATAGACCCAAAAACACAACTTGAAGGGGGAGAAGCCATGGAAATGAAGAAAAACATGTGGATTACTACTCAGTGAAGCAAACATTGATTTTTATAGCTCTTATTTATTATTTTGTAGTTCAATTATGCAAGTTATTTTAGAATTGATTCTTATGAATATAAGTAGCTAATTTTCTTACTCTAGGGTTTTGGTGGAACCCGTTGAGGGATAAACTTATTGTGATATTAATATAGTTTTGATTGTTTGATTAATCTCTATTTGTTCAACTACGTTCTTGTTGTAGTTGATTGAAGAGCCCTCAATTAGCGGTTCCTATTTATTATGTATCTACTTGAGAGAGAGTGAATATTTAGGTATTTGTTTGAAAAACATCACTCCCGGAGTATAGACGAAAGTCATAACTGAGGGTTTAGAAGTTGGATTAGAAATAACGATACTTCGGGTGCAATCTAAAGTGAAGTGTAATGCAATCCAGCTAGCGTAAATTGAGAGAGTGCATCTAGTAAATTATCATAATTACTTGAGAGAGATTTATGGTAGATAGAGTGTTCATGATTGATAGAGACATCTAATCAAAAACTATAAGAAGTATCCGAAAAGGAATTCACCAACGGGGGAAACCATAGCCTTAGACCTTTATCATAATTGTTTACAACACATTGTTAGTAATTGTTAGTTATTATTATTGTCAGTAGAATTAGTAAAACATCACCAATTTATATTAAAAAGTCTTGAGAGAATAGATTGAGTAAAAGTTTCGTATTCTAAAGCCTTGATTGATACGTAAATTCCCTGTGGGATCGACTCTGGGCATAATACCCCGGATTATATTTGCAACGCCCACTTAATCTTTTATAAGACATAGTTGAGCATGATCACTACCCAAGCAGCAACCATAGCTTTTGTTGATGTTGTATTCTTCTTGGGATGAACCAGTTCCTTCGTCCGGTTCCTTCGTTCAGATCTTTCCCTTTTGCATTCAACTTCCCACTAAGGACAGTTCTTGATGTGATGATCAGTTTTTCCATATTTGTAGCATCCCTCCTTGATGGGTTTTTCTTGTGCCTTTGCCTTGTTGTAGTTTTCACCTCTTGAGATGCCCTTTTTCCTGATGAGATAGTTTCTGAATTCCTTGGTGATCATAGCCATTTCATCTTCCTCTAGATCTGTTTCCTCAGTGATTCTCAGTGCCAGAATTCTTTCCTTCTTGGTAGCATCCATATTCATTGTCTGCCTTTTAAGTTCATAGGCAGTGAGATTTCCAATTAGCTCATCCAATCTGAGGGTTGCCATGTTCTTGGATTCCTGAATAGCAGTGATCTTACTCTCGAAAAAGATAGGAAGAACCCTTATCAAAATCTTTTCAACCTTATCTTCTTTAAGTATAGTCCTTCCAAGAGATTTTAGTTTATTTGTCAGAGTAGTGAACTTAGTGTACATCTCTTGGATGGTCTCTCCTTCTTTCATAAAGAAATTCTCATATTGAGAATATATTAATGTACCTCTGGATCTTTTCACTTGTGCAGTTCCTTCATGATCCACTTGCAAAGTGTCCCAAATTTCCTTGGCAATGGTGCATCTTTGAATTCTACTGTACTCATCTGGACCAAGTCCACACACAAGCCACTTCTTGGCCTTGGCATTCTTTTCCCATTTTCTTAAGTCTTCAGCAGTGCAGTCAACTCTTGTCTTTGGCACATCTACTCCTTCAACAGTCTTCTTCATGGTGACCAAAGGACCACCAGTGACTATGTCCCATAGTTCATAGTCTTCTCCAATTAAGTGATCCTTCATCCTGTTCTTCCACCAGGAGTAGTACTGGCCATTGAAGAGTGGTGGCCTAGTAGTTGATTGTCCTTCCCAGTTCCCAGGTGGTGCACTCATCTTGATCTTTTCCTAATGTCTTAGCCTATTCAAAGATAACCCGCTCTGATACGAATTGTTATTTATTTATGTCAATACCACACAAGAGGGGCATGGGGGTGATTTGTGTGGTGACCAATTTTCGCGTGCAGTAGTTATATAAAGAACATGTTCTTCTATGTGTTCCAACTCCTACAGTTTAGGGAATAAGAATTGCAGAAAATAAAAGAACACATCAATTTTACGTGGATAACACCTGGCTCAAAAGGTGAAAAAAACCACGACCTACTTACCAGTAGGATTTTCCCAAATACTTCACGAAATCAATGAACCAAACATCATTTACAAAATAAATTCTTTTGTAAACCTAAGGACTAACTCTAATCCCCTTGTGAAAAACTAGCCTCTAGCTATTTGCGACAACCTTCAAGTTAACTCTAACTTGAATACTCAGTACCTATTACAAATGCTTCTAGATAAAGCTGAAAGATACACTTTGTAATAACATACTACAAATAAACTAGACTAAAAGACAACAGATGGAACTCGTTCTTTTAGCTGGTTCAAGTAGCTTCAGAATCGCACAGGAAATTCTCACATGAACTGCTTACAAAATTGCTTTGGTAATTTTGTTTCAATTCTTGTTTTGCTTCTATGTTTGTGCTCACCTGTTCAATAAGAACATTTGACAATATATATAGGATCGGTAGAAAAGGAGATATACTCGAATTCGGATGCAGCTCTTCCAATTATGATGCAACTCTTCCTTGGTGGAAGAGTTCTAGTTGATCTCAACTCCCTAGACCCTGTTTATCTTGATTATGTCCTTACTGAATAAGGAGTCCATCTCCTTATCAATTTACAACCTTTTCGATCAGGAGATATATCTTCATATCACTGATTGTGCTTATCTCATGTTTGTGATCATCTCACGTGCCATTAACTCTGCATGTTTATGTCTCTAGTGATGGACCTGGTTCAACTCTGAGTTCATTTGTCAATCTTCAAAATCATTCAGCTTCTTGATCCAACACAGAGAATAATCATTGAGGGTATGAGTATACCCTCTGTACTGTAAGGCTTGTGATAGTTTAGCATACCACTATCTGGAGGCTTGTCTTAAGCCATATAGAGATTTTTTCAGCTTACAAACAAGTGTGGCATAAGAGGAGGTAAAGAGAACATACAATCCAAGAGGTAATTTCATGTAAACTTCATCATCCAAATCACCATGCAAAAAAGCATTATTAACATCAAGTTGGAAGAGAGACCAATTTTTCTTCACTGCCACATCAATGATAGTTCTAATGGTGGACATCTTTACAATATGGGAAAAAGTTTCATGAAATTCAATTCCTTCAACTTGGGTTGATACCCTAACCACTAACCTTGCTTTATATTTTTCAATGGAACCATCAGCTTTGTATTTAACCTTATAGACCTATTTGCATACAATTAGTTTCTTTCCAAAAGGCAACTCAACTATATATCATGTTTTATTAGTCTCCAAAGCTTCAAATTCCTGTCTCATAGAAGCCTTCTATTCAGGGACAACTGTTTCCCGAGAATAGGTTTAAGGTTCAGAAACATGTTACTTGACTAGACTAGAAGAGGATTCAGAAGTGGATCTTTTAGACTGACAAACATAGCTCTTAAGATATTCAGGTTGATTGTGAACTCTAGAAGATCTCCTAAGAGCGGGAGGAGAAAAAGTGGAAGGGAAAAAAGGAACAAGAGGAGGAGAGATGGATGCAGAAGGATGTGAGAATAAAGAAGGAGAATTAGATGAAGGTGAAGAGGTAGGAGGAGTAGGAAGAGAAGAGGAAGAGGTGGAAGTATGAGGAACATAAGGGAAAGAAGTAGTAGTAGAAGGAGAATCATCAAAACATGCAGAAATGGAAAAGGACATAATCTGGAGGAATTTGTGGGTGATTTAAGGAATAGAAAAATATTTTCATGAAATGCAACATCTCTAGACACAAAATAGGAATGAGTCTATAGATTATATAACTTGTATCCTTTCTTAGCAAAGGGATAGCCCACAAAAACAGGGTATAACTCTAGGTTGAAATTTGTCTCTAAGGTGCTTGGGAACAGTGGAATAACAAAGACAATCAAAAGCTTTAAAATGAGTAACTAATAGGGGCTTTTATGATTTAATAAACGGGTTGGAAATCTGTTTAGCAAATAGGTAGCATTGAGAATACAGTCTCCCCTAAGGGGAAGGTGAGATTGAGCAGTAGTGCCCTGACAGTCTCAAGTAGATGTCTATATTTCCTTTCCACCACCCCATTCTATTGAGGCGTATGATGACAAGAGGTCTGATTCACAATACCTTTTTCAGTAAAGAATTGACACCCAAACAAGCTGGACCTTAATTCTAGAGCATTGTGACTCCTAACAGTTTGGACTTTAGTGTGTAATTGAGTTTCTACCATGGAAATAAAGGCCTTTAGGATGTCAAAGGCACTATTCTTGCCCCCAAAAGGTGAGTCCAAGTTGCTGTAGTATGATTATCAACAATGGTTAAAAAATATTTGGAACCAGAATATGTAGTGGTATGATAAGGTCCCTTGGTGTCAATGTGAAGCAATTGGAATGGTGTGATTGGCTGTATAGAACTATCAGGGAAAGGCAACCTCATTTGTTTAGCCAAGGGAAAAATGGGACAAATGAAAGATTGTTTAGATGACATTTTGGTTTCAAGATCAGATACATTCTTCATTTGAGAAAAAGGTAGATGCCCTAGCCTATAACATCATCTTTATTCACTATATTCATATGTACATCATCAGGCATCTCAGCAGAATTAAGAGACAAACTTGTACTACTACCAGGAACAATAGTTGGAATATTACAAGGAGAAACAACAAGAAGAGATGAATCAGAAAACAAAGAATCTGAAACCACTGGGAGTTGAAACAACTTGTACAATCCACTATCAGGTCTACCAAGTATCACTAGCTTCTTTAGTGAAATGCTCTGAAAAGTACAACCAGTGTTGGTAAACTGAACCATGTGACCAGGCTTAGAAACAAGCTTGTATACAGAAAAAAGATTGTATATAAAACTGGGAATGTAAATCACATTGTGAAGAATGAGATCAGAAAATAAAGCTAAAAAGCCTACATTATGAAATTTAACTTTGTAACCTTTGGAAAGAGACACTAGGTAAGGAACATATAATGTTGGTATGTTGAAAAGAACGGTTTTACCAGAGGTCATGTGATACGAGGCTCTAGAATCTATAATCTAAATAACATTGTCTATTTTAGTAAGCAAGCAAGTTCTAACCGAACCATTCTCAGGCAGAAGCATACCAGCAAAACTGGCAGATGCCAAGAGGGTAAAAGGAGAAGATGGAGTGGAAATATGAGACCGATACAACAACATCATGAGTTGAGAGTACTGATCTTTAGTTAAACCAGGAACTGGAGAAGCTTGGGGAGACTCAGAATGTGCAATAGTACCACCATGAATCCCAACATCACCAGAATGATCAATTTCAACATGTGCAACTGCTTTTCTAGGACCAGCTCTTTTAGTGAACTTGAAATTGGGAGGGAAGCCATGCAATTTGTAGCATTTGTCAATTGCATGCCATGGTTTCTTGCAGTACTTGCAGATTAAAAGTGACCTTTGAGACTTTGAGTTGAACTTTGAATGAGAATTTTGTGGTCTGGGAGAGTAAAAATTGACCTTGGATGGAAAACTCTGTTTGGAGACCCCCGGATTAAAGGAGGCAGGATTGTTAGTGAATTGAGATGCATATGATACTTGTCTCTGTTTCTCATTAGCTAAAAGAATACTGTACACAATGTTCATTGAGGGAAAGGGCTTCATCATGATTATGTTGCTCCTCACTTGAAGATAAGTATCACTAAGTCCCATCAATAACTGATAAAGTTTTTGTTCTTCCTCAGCTTTCTTGTTACCCCCACATGTAAAAACACATAAATGGTTGATAGAAATGGAAGCTATTTCATCCCAGAGTTGTTTTATGGTGTTAAAATAAGAGGCTATATCTAGTGAGCCTTGGGATATGTGTACCAACTCCTTCTTAAGTTTAAACAGCCTAGGTCCATCAGCCTTTCCATGTCTCTCTTCAAGTTCAATACAAATATCTTTGGCTAACTCAGAGTACTCAACACTATGAGAGATTTCTTTGGTAAGGGGGTTTGTCAACTAGGAGATTACCAAATCATTGCATCTCTGCCATTGCCTTGCCAAAGAGGACTCAACGGGTGGCTTGACAGAGAAATCATTGATGAAATTCAATTTATTACGAACAGACAAAGCTACTAGAATAATCCTTCACCGGCTAGAATAACCAGACCCATCAAAGGGAACAGAAACTAGAAAAGCACCCAGAATATCAGAGGGATGAACATAAAGTGGGTGACATGGATGAGTGTAGTCATCCAGATGAAAAACAATACGGGATGAGGTTCCTAACCATCGACTGAAGTCTCAGAATTATTTGTCACATTGACAACCAACCAAACAAACAACAACATGACAAAAATAATACATGCAGGATGAAGAATAACAACAACGAGCTAACAAGGAGCTAGGAAAATGAAGCGATGTTACCAAAAGCACTGTTCGCTACTAGAAGGGGACGATCTTGATAAAAAATGAATAAACATACCGAAATTGTTGAGAAAATGAGATTAAATAGGTCGACGTAGTCCAAATCAAGAGGATCACAACGGCAATTTGAAAAAAAAATTCCTTTTTATCAAAGATTTTTATCTCGCAAAACCCTAGATTCTGATCTCCGATGAACGCCAGAATCGGGATGAAATTCGGCAGGCAAACTTCACTAATAGCACCGCAGATCAACGGAGCAACAGATCTTGAACGCCATGGCTCTGGTACCATGTTAAGATCAGAGATTGAAGCAAAATAGAGAGACAGATGTTAGGGTTCTAAGAGACGAAAAGAGAGAAAATATCTGCTTTCCTTTTAATTGAATGTCCGTAAAATGAATTTGTTTTTCCCCTTTATGTGTTCTCAGAATTGGGCCTATACATATATAGGACCCGGAACTAAAACAGCCCAAAAACAAAATTGGACCTGAGGCCCAAATACAATTACACTATCACACACTAACTAATTCCAGATTCTAAACCATGAATCCCAACATTAGTGGTGTCATAGATTTCTTGAACATATCGTAGCTAAAAGAAAAAGATATAATCACACTATTTATATAGTTTTATTTGGAGACATGACTTCACTTTGGAATCCAAATTACTACTGGTAACAAGAAAAAAGAAGAGGAATAATATGAAAGGTTAGTACCAGCAGTATGAGCAACGTATATATATAGGTAATTTTAATTCATTTCTACTGTATTCAGCTCACGTTTTGATTTGCACGTCTACGGTGCTGATTTTCCTTGTTCCTTGTCCTTTTTTGTTCTTAATTATTATATAGTAGACAAAAGGTATTTTCTTCTTTTTCAATTATATTACCATATTACTAATTTTTACACTAGCGATACAATGGCGCTGATTGTTACCGTCTGGACATACAATTTTTTTGCTCTTTTCCAAGTTCTTTTTCATATATTACTATTTGGTTGTACATTAGACTAATTTTTGGAGAAATTTTTGAAGATGAGTTTTTTTCAAATTTATTTTTCAAGTTAAATGCATCTTTTAATACAGATTAAATATGATTATGGGCTCGCTGTAGTCATTAACCATTGACTTCTCAGCCCAAACTCTTCTCCTCAGCCCAAGTGATTTTACATGCCACACAGGAATTCATTAAATAAATAAATAAATTTTCTAATGTTTTGCAGAGTACGAAACGGTGTACAAAAAAACGCATAATCTTGTCAAGGTGGCGTCTGGCCAAATAACTTCATCTACCACGGTGAGAAACTTTTTAATTATTATTTGTACAATTACGTGAAACTGTCCAAAAAAGATTAACTTAAATAGCCACTAACCCAATCGCATAAACCAAAAATAATTGGCGAACATGTAACATATGTATCATTCATGTTATGTACGATTAATCCATAACTTATATGCCAGCTAAAAAAAAATAATAATAAATTCGTCCGATTATTTGTATGAAGGTCCCAAAATTAGAAAGCTCAATCATGCATGTTCAAAGGACTCATTATTGGGATAAGTTTCTTTTGGTAGAGAAAGTTTTGTACTCAAAATGAAACTTTTCAATACGAATCCAGATTAATCGGTCTCAAAATAGATAGAACATCGAGAGTGAGAAACAAAAGAAGAAGACTAAAATACCTAAGAAATCTAATCTTATGTGCACTACTTGGTATTGAAAAGTTTACAGGAACCATACATTTTAATTTGATTTGGTTAAAAAAAAAGAATTTGATTTGGTTCGAAGTTGGATACTCACTGTTTTAAGGTCAACATAGTTGATAACATTTTTTCTGATTTGTACAACCGTGAGATGGACATGACCAGGTGAACACGGGCGAAGCTATACTTTGGTAAGGCCGGTCAATTGACCATCCTTCATCAAAAGATTATATTGCATATATAAGTAAAATATTAGGTTTTAAAGATATATAATTCATGATAAATATCCTTTGTCGTGAATTTTTTTTTTACTCTTTTCAAGTTTGAACACCTTGAGAAAATTTTTGACTTCGCCACCGCAGGGGACCAACCATAGAAATGTCAAATTAAAGAAGCTTAGTGAGTCATATATGATGAGGATATTCGAGTATTGTTTGATAGTAACACCGGTTTTGTTTCGAAAAATTAATGTGTATATGTGAGGAGGATATTAATAAGTAAATAAAATAAGGTTCCCAAAATGGATTAAATTTTAAAAATCCATGGTGTTTTTCAAGTTTATTCAATCAATCCAATCTGAATCAAATCCACCACAAATAAACAATGAGTCTTCAATTCTTTAAGATTAGCCTCCACACTAGAAATCATAGTTATATACATTACTCTAAAATTAAGGATAGATATACATCAAAAGTCTTTCTTATGCTAAGATAACCATATTGAATGGACTTCCACCTTATTTAATTAATTAATTTCCAATGTCTTTAAATATAAGACTCCTCTAAGTGTAAAGCAAAAATTTTTTTTTTTTTTTTTTTTTTTTTTTTTTTGCTACATATATTTATTTATTTATGTTTGTCAAGTTTTCAAGTAATAATCAGTAAGGTCCAAGTCATTGAAGATAATTGTGACGTTTCAAGACATAAAAATATAAAATTACGTTTGCGGTCTTGAGCACGTGCTCCACCTTATCCCACGAGTATTGACTTTTGGACTTCCGTTGATCCCTTTAACCTTTTTCTTCTTCTTCTTATACAATTAGAAGAAAAAGTCTTTTTACATGTAATTAGATGTACCTAATAATCAGTATAATAATGCATGAAAATAAGACAAGCAATCTTCTACAGCATAAGAGTTAGGAAGAAGGCATTCGAAAGGCCGATCATTATCTCATAGAGAGTAAAACCGACAATGACACTGCTCTATGTCAAGTCATGAGCGATAATGAAGCCAAGTCGCAGTCTATTCGCGAAGGAATGAAAGCCCGACGAAGGCCTATGTTGCAGTAAAAAAAAAAAAGTACGTTGAGGTTACAAAGTCACTTAGCCGTATACTATACAAAAGAAAAGGTATCGATACGGAGTCACGCTAGTACGATAAATTTAACCACTTAGCTTGAAAATTTATTTACACAATCAGTATATATAAGATAAATTTGCCATTATATACATATCACTTGCCACATATTAGTGACACTAGCAATGAACAAACTTTTTTTTTTTTTTTTTGTAGCAATCTGCATCTGTTTTTGTCAAATTTAAACTCAGCCGTCCATTTTACTTGCAAATCTCACACTCTCGATGCGCTTCAACTATCTTCTGTAGAAAGATTGAGACCCTTTCAATTTACAATTAATGTCTTTAAAATAATACTAAGAGATAAGACATTTCATAATTTGCATTCAATCAGTTAGCCCTACTTTTAGACAATTCATGAGACTTCATTTTCAAGGATTTAGTGTTGAAAATTTGCCACTTGGACATAGCAGATGTCAATCTAGTACTGTTATTACCAAACTTTTGCCAAGGTGTATTTGTCTTTTTTCCTTGGGTTTACACCCCCTACCTACCCTAAACCTCACCCTAAGATTAATGTTTGAAAAAATAACTTAAATAGTCGTTTACCTAAGCTCTTGAACTTAAAATACTCCGCGCATATAACATATATGTATATACATAATCTATGTACAATATATATGTAATTACTGACTAGAAAGAATAAACAATAAATTCGATAGGCTATTTGTATAAATGAATATGACAACCTTCATTTGTCCATGAAATATGTCATTATCTTCCTTAAAGAGAAAACTTAAAAGACTTGAGGACTTGGATTGGATCCAAGTCAAGAGTAAAAGAGGTGAAAATCTTGAAAAATTGTTTGATATATATGTATATGTCCATATTCTTTTAAGTCCTCATCTATTGAACCCTTATATATATAAACATCAACATATGTATTGAAACTCAAAAGCCTAATTAACAAAGATGGAAATTTCATCCCTTGATCAATTCCCAAATTTTGATTTCTTGCAAGATCAATTTCCATGGGAATTTGAGTACTCCGAGCTAATCAATGACCATGTTGATCAGATACCAAGAAGTTCATCATTCTTAGAAACTAATTCCTCTAAAGGAAGTAGTGAAGAAGGATTCGAAGAAGACAGAACTGGCCATTCTTCTCATCCCCCTAAGGAAGTAGAGAGAGGTGAAAGAATTCCATCGTTCAGTCGAAGAAGACAGGTTAGCATCTTTGATCAGATACCAAGAAGTTCGTCATCATCAGAAACTAATTCCTCAAAGGGAAGTAGCGCTAACGAAGAGGTGACATCATATTCCATCAAGAGAAAAGACGCAGATGCAGACAAAAAAGAACTAAAAGATGAAGAAAAGCATTATATAGGAGTTAGAAAAAGGCCATGGGGGAAATATGCAGCAGAAATAAGGGATTCAACAAGAAATGGAATTAGGGTATGGTTAGGAACATTTGATACTGCTGAAGAAGCTGCTTTAGCTTATGATCAAGCTGCATTTTCAATGCGTGGTCCTTTAGCATTTCTCAATTTTCCAATGGAAAAAGTCCAAGAATCACTTCAAAAAATTAAGATGAATTCTAACCAATTATTAGATGGATTATCTCCAGCTGCTGCTTTAAAGGAAACACATAAAATGAGAATGAAAAATGTGAAAAGAAGAAGAAATAGGAAGAAGAAGAAGAAAGCAGTTTTGGTTTTTGAGGATTTGGGTGCTGACTTGTTAGAAGAACTCTTAATGAGTTAATCTTAAAAGTAGAGGCGGAGCCAGAAATTTAACGTTGTGGGTTATAAGTTCTACGATAATCATATTAAGTGTTTAGTATTTAGGTTTTGAATTTAATTTTTGTACCTCTGTTGTTGAAAAGTCAGGACCCGTTGGGCTTTCAGATAGTTTCTTTTGAAAAAAGCAGTCCAAAGTATGACTCCCTCTTATTGACCAGGGTAACGAAGGGGGAGCATTACGCCCGATCAAGACAGCAGTCTGCCCTCTAAAAGAGGGTGCTATGGAAGAAATTAGGCACTGAAATGAGGTTTAGTAGTGCTTATCACTCAGGACGGCCAGACTCTAGCCGATTCTGTTGTGCTCAGCGAAAGAACTGCCTAAGCATACTTTTTCTGATCCAAACTTCTTTGTTCTTTCTAACTTTTCTTCTTGCATAGAAAAACGCAACATATTTAATAAATTTCTTAAAAAATATAAACTTTAAACTAAACATAATGACTTTAGCTAAACAGGTAGCTGGCCTTCTAGCTTCGCCCTTCTAAAATTCAATGAATATGGTGTGTTTCTTCTTGATCATGTTTGATTGTCTTATAATAATTGAGTAGTGAATTGTTGTCTTTTTGTATTGTCTTAGGTAAAATCAGCTCATGAGCTAGTTCTCGACATGCCGTTTTATGTCATATCTTAGTAGAGTAAGGATTAATTATTTTCTCTTTTATTTTCCTTGCTTGTTTTCCTTACATAGTGAATAGAGCTAAATCTAATATTTGAAGAGAGTAAGAAATGAAGTTTCCTAATTAAATGAGTCATAATTAAATACTAGATTGTCAAGAGGTGTGGTGCAATGAATGTGATCACTTAACTCTTAATTACAAATCTTGATTTCTAGCTTTCAGCATAGAGAAATTCTTGGTGGCTGGGAAGCGTTTTCCTCTTGAATAGGCCCTACACTTATACTATCAAATTAGATTAATTGGAGCAGTGAGTTTTGTACACACCCGATAATAAAAGAAAAATAATACTCCCGTCGTTTTGATTTATATGAACATGTTTGACTAGGGACGGAGTTTAAGAGAAAAATGAAGACTTTTGAAATTTGTGATCTGATACAAGTCACAAAGGAGTCCAGAGTATTTGTGTGGTTATAAAAATTCTCATTAAGGGTAGAATTGTAAATTTAAGTTAAATTGAATTCAAATTTAAAAAAAAATTATTCTTTTTAAAACGACCAAAAAAGAACTAGGTTCACGTAAACTGAAACAGAGGAAGTAGTAGCATAAGCTTTGATTTGACAACTCATGACTCTATTGAAACTTTGAAACCTTATCCTTTCCATTATCCTAGACGAATATGCTTACTCTCTAGTTTGATCCCTCTTCTAATCATTCTTCTTTCACTTTCATCATATTTATCAGCTTGATTTTCTTTTCTCCCTCCCACTACTTACAAAGTGATTTTTTGTGGGAAAAATACCTTGTTCATACATAAGTTTCTCTGGTACGAAATGGACCATTTCAAGTAGATTTATTGTTCCGGTTCAGAATACTATACGATTAAGCCAGCATGGGTTACATAAATCCTTAATAATTTACCGGATAAATTAAATTGTGGCACATTCTCGAACCACCAAGCGAAACCAGCACTTTTTAGTCATTACCAGCTAAGGCTAAAATTCCATTGAAGAGCGTTCATTTTTATAAGAAAAGATGGACATGCACCCGCGAAAATAACAAGACTAACGAAAGAGAAGCTATTGGTTATATAATTGTGCTTTATAGATACGTTTATACAAGATTTTAGTTGACGGAATTAGACGATTAGTTGAATTCACTAATTTTTTAATCCACAAGTAATTGACAAAATGACTAAAAGGGGTCGAAATAAACAGTTTTATTGTAGGAAAAAGTATAAAATATATAGGGATGGACAAATCACAAATATATGTAAAATATTACTATAAGACTAGTATCTATTTGCATTGTGGTCCACCTTACCCTATGCTTTATTTTGTCGACTATGATTAAGACAAGTGGCTACATTATGAAATGATGAATCTACTACAAATTAATGTAGTGCAATGCCTAAACAAAAGATTGAAAATGGAGAAGATAAAATGGTCCCCAATAAAAGGTACGTATTAATTATTGTTTCATGTTCAAGATAAATTATATATNATATGAATGGATTAACAATCTAATTGAATGTATATGGTAAAAATCGAGGATACCCGATTTTATGGGTGTCACGATCCGAATTATCTTTCGAACGGTCTTGTAACGGCACCTAGTCGTAGCCTAAAATTTGTGGAAATTAAGACAAAACAATAATAGAAACAGTAAAGAAGAAGCAATACTATAAATTTTTGCCGCTCAACATTTACAGCTTTTACTTTTCCAAAACCCGGAACGTCACAAAGTCACAAACTCTGAACTACTGTAGCTCTATACAAAGGAAAAAAGAAAATGTATCTATATATCTCCTATATCTATACTGGAGTGGAAGGAGACTCATGAGATTCTGCGGACGCGGCAGAATTACCTCGCGGTCTCCTGAACAGCCACTAGGGTACTCCTAGCCACAGTGCTGTGTGCTGGTACCTGGATCTGCACATGGGAAAAACATGCGCAGGAAAGGGCGTGAGTACTCCACATTCGGTACTCAGTAAGTGTCAATCCTAACCCCAGTCAAGTAGTGACGAGGTCAGGTTGAGGCTCTACTGAGTTTTAAAACAAGACAGTTATAAATTTAAACAATGAAATATAGATAAGCAATGATAAACAGGATTAATGGAAACTGCAAGAATTAACAACAGAAAGAGAGCCCTCGGCTCAGCACAACATATCTTAACAGTAAATATGCAATGCAGTACAAAGGGAAAGCTCTCGGATCTCAGTCTGTAGTCCCAATTTAAATATGCTATGCAGTACAAGGGGAAAGTTCTCGGATCTCTGTCCGTAGTCCCAATTTAAATATGCAATGCAGTACAAGGGGAAAGCTCTCAGATCTCGGTCCGTAGTCCCAATTTAAATATGCAATGCGGTACAGGGGAAAAACTCCCGGATCTCGGTCCGTAGTCCCAATTTAAATATGCAATGCAGAAGTATGTCGGATACGGCTTAATTACACAGTTCAGGAAAAACAACAGGCAAGAATAAAGTAAAACTACCTAAGCATGGTGCAACTAGTAGCAAATAAGAGGAAATCAAGTAAGGACAGGTAGGCATGCTTATTCTTAGGCTAACTACTCAGTTAAGACAGGAAACAATAATATAGGAATGAAAATGAGTGATTGCATGGAAGGAAAAGTGAAATTTTACCAACAATGACCCGTGTACTCCCTCTTCACCTCACGTGCACGACGTCCACGTAACAAAATCAGTATAAAAATGCCTAAGGGGAAGTCCCCAACATAGAGTTAGGCAAGCCACTTACCTTGACTGCGCTAATCAACTCAATACCACGCTCTTGCCACGAGTATCCGACTCCGGATGACCCAAATATAATAAATTCGATTGCATAATGTAAATAACACTTTAAGGAATCAAAATAGCTAATTAATTCGAAGCTAATATGCAAAATTAGAAAATTCGCCCAAAAAGTCCCCCGGGCCCACGTCTCGGAATCGGGTAAAAATTATATTTTCCGGACACCCATTCACTCACGAGTCTAAACATATGAAAATCTCTCAAATCGGAGGTCAAAAACCCAATCAAAACTCAATAATTTGGTCTATGAAGTTCATCCAATTTTTTCCAAATTTTCCACCCAACTTCAAATTTAAAGACTAGATTTAAGTTAGGAATCATGGAAATTAATCTAAATTGGGTAGAAATCACTTACCCAAGTTACCCAGGTGCAAAAGTCCTAAAAAACCGCCTCTCCCGAGCTCTCAAAATCAAAGTGGTGAAAATAGGCTTAAACCCTCGAATTGGGGTTTTAATATTCTGCCCAGGCGTTTCTTCTATGCGATCGCGGACACATAGTCGCGATCGCGGAGAACATTCAGCCACGCGCCTAAAAACCTTCATCGCGATCGCGGACCTTCACGACCCAGAGCTACGCGATCGCGGTTGGGGTCACGCGACCGCAGAACAAATATTGAAACTTCCCCAGACCAAGAATACTCCACGCGACCGCGGTCCAGGTCATACGATCGCGAAGACCAATATTCCAACACACTGCAATCGCGGACCTCTTCTTGCGATCGCAGAGAACAAATCACAGGACCTCTCACATTTACCTTACGCGATCATGGGTAAACACTTACGATCGCAGAGAACAAAATACTGATGCAGAAAAACCAGAAAATCAGCTAAGGCTATTAGGCCAAAAATGCCCGTTTGAACACCCGAAACACATTCGAGGCCCCCGGGACCTCAACCAAACCTACCAACCAACCCTAATACTTTATTCAAACTTTGTCGAGCCTTAAAAACACACCTCATAACATCAAAAACATGAATTATGCATAGATTTAAACCTAAGAACATATGAAATTTCTAGAATCTACATCTGATGCCGAATCACGTCTAAACTCGTCCGAATGACCTCAAATTTTGCACATAGGTCATAAATGAAATTACGGACCTGCTGTCACTTTCGTAATTCTATCGAGTCCGATATCAAAATTTTACCTATCGGCCGAAATCGCCGAAATTCTAACTTTCGCTAATTCAAGCCTAAATCTACAACCGACCTCGAAAACACATTCTGAACACGCTCCTAACCCCAAAATCACCCAACGGAGCTAACGAAGTTACTAGAATTCTATTCTGGATCCGTATTCACACAGTTCTAGCTACGACCTGATTTCAAAAGCTAAAATCCACATTTAAGGACTATGTGTTCAAAATCACTCCGAATTTCACCACTCAACGCTCCGACAAGTTTCAATAACATAAATAGACATGTGAGAAGCAGTTATTAGGGGATCGGGGCACTAACTCTTATAACGACCGACCGGGTCGTTACAATGGGCTCGAGGGTATGCCTCGATAGTGAACCTATATCAAAGCAAGTTCGGGCTCGAGGAACGAGAAGATCGAGGGATCATGATCAGGCTAAATCGATGCCACAGTAATAGATCACGAGATATCTGCGATCGTCCATCAATCTCGGCAAGAATCTCGGAACCGATAAAACCATTAACAATTAAGGGTATCAATCATGTATTTTACTTCCGAAATTAGAGTCATATCTTATTTAGGATTCTTCTACTATATAAAGAGGAATCCTGATCATTTGTAAAATATACATTATCATTATTATCATCATACGCACTTACCACTTACGCTATTACTGAGAAATACAAAGCACTCTGACCTTTTATTCGCTCTCAACTCTTTGTAGTTCTTGTTATTCATATTACTATTGCTACTCTTACTGTTCTCGGCACTTGATCTCGAGTCTAATCCAGATCGGGTTCGGTAACTTGTAATTACACGGGTTTGATCCATTTAAGTCGTTTAATTCCTTTATTTATTTAGCTATTTATCAATTGACATTGAATTAGATCACATATCCTTATAACCACATTACAAGTTTAATTGTTACTCGTATTTAGAGGTAAACAGTTTGGCGCCCACTGTGAGGCTAAGGATAATAGTGATTTTTCAGTGTTAATTCTGATATAACACACTATTTTACGCTTGTTTCTTGTCAAGAATTTTATTTTCACGATAAATCATGTCAAACTCACAAACACAGCCACACATGGTGACAACGGCCTCAGACTCCACGGGAAGAATGAGAATGTTATCTCTCCGGGAATAGAGGTTCCACAGACTGACCTCGGAGGAGTGCCACACGCTAACCCGGTCGATGTCGGTTCGCATATTCCTTTGAATGCGGATTTAGGCGGGGACTCCGATGGAAGCATACACAGAGAGGGTCGAACCAGTGGTCGAGGTACTCAGGGCAGAGGAGATGAAGGTGTTAGTCTCCAAGTTATATTTGAGATGCTGCAAGCCCAACAGAACGCCATTGCCCAGTTGCAAAATCAGCACGTGGCTCCGAATATGGTCGAACAAGAGGCTACTCGCCGTATCAAGCCAGTTCCTGAAAGATCAGGCGATAATACTTCGACAACTGACCCAGCTATAATGATAATGCTCGAGGAGCTTACTAAGAGAATATAATCGGGAAAAGAAAATCAAGGCCAACGACAAGAAGGTGGAAACCTATAAATCTCGAGTTGCTCAGATTCCGGTGGCACCATCGATCCTAAAGGGAATGGACTCCAAAAAATTTCTGCAAAAAACCATTCCCTCCAAGTGTGGCTCCGAACCCCATACTGAAGAAGTTCAGGATGCCCGATATACCAAAATACAACGGGACCTCGGACCCTAACGAGTACGTTACCTCTTACACGTGTGCTAATCAAAGAAATGATTTGGAAGACGATGAAATAGAGTCAGTGTTGCTAAAGAAATTCGGGGAGACCCTGTCGAAGGGAGCTTTGATTTGGTATCACAACTTGCCACCAAACTATATCGATTCGTGCCATGGTGGCAGATTCATTTGTAAAGGCACACGTTGGAGCTATAAAAGTTGCAACGAGAAAATCAGACAAGGTGAAGCAGAGGGATAACGAGATGATACGAGAGTTTGTATCTCGATTCCAAATGGAATATATGGAGTTTCCACCGGTACCAACGATTGGGCTGTTCCGATTTTCACCCAGGGATTAAACTAGCGGAGTTCGATCGCGTCACGCCAACTGAAGCAAAATTTGATAGAGTATCCGACTGTGACTTAGGCAGATGTTCACAACCGATATCAATCGAAGATTAGAGTCGAGGACGACCAACTGGGAGTCCCTCAGGTTCACTGCATCCTAATCGGTCTACAGGTAAAAATCAGAGAGATCTTGATAGAGAATCAAGGTCGAATAAAGATCGGTATCATCCATATACTTCAGAAAAAGGAATAACCATCCGGGACGTAATTCTACACGAAACGATCTGAGGGGTGACCGAGGACAGAATTCTCGGGGACTCATGAGCAATACTGGATTTGACAAATATGCATATCCCACGAAAGCACCCTGTTTATCAGAGTACAATTTCAGTGTCGATGCCTCGGGTATCGTATCGGCCATCAGGAGGATCAAAGACACTAGGTGGCCCAGACCAATACAAACCGATCCCTCTCAAAGGAATCCAAACCTGATGTGTAAGTACCATGGCACGCATGGTCATAGGACCGAGGACTGCAGACAATTGACAGAGGAAGTAGCTCGACTATTCAACGAAGGTCACCTCTGAGAATTCCTCAATGATAGAGCCAAAAATCATTTCAGGGAAAGAGACGTTAATAGAAAGAACGAGCAAGAAGAACCTCAGCATGTTATCCACATGATCGTCGGCAGGGTCGACGTACCACAAGGACCTATATTCAAACGCACCAAAGTATCGATCACAAGGGAGAAACGGACTCGAGACTATGTGAAGGCATCTCACAGTCACACAATGACGCCCTGGTAATTTTAATTTTGCTAAATAAAATTCAAGTTAAACGTGTTCTCGTGGATCCAGGTAGCTGAAAAAACATAATCAGATCCAGGGTCGTAGAGCAGCTCGGCCTGCTAGACCAGATTGTACCTGCATCACGATTCCTAAACGGCTTCAACATGGCTATTGAAACAGCAAAAGGAGAAATAATTTTGCCAGTAAATGTGGCCGGGACCATCCAAGGCACAAAATTTCATATCATCGAAGGCGAGATGAGGTACAATGCACTGCTCGGAAGGCTACGGATCTACAACATGATGGTAGTACCGTCGACCCTTCACCAAATGATGAAGTTCCCAACAGTGGATGGTGTGAAAACGGTTATAGGGAACAACACGCAGCAAATGAGATGTTTGCAGTCGACGAGGTGACGCCGATACCAGCACCTTCGACTTCAAAAAAGTCAAGCACCAAAGATAAGCAAGCGGTCAAATAGAAATCACCGTCCCCAGCCTCGACCGAATCAGATAAATAGGTAATCGAAGAAAATGAAGAGGATTTTCTCACTCCTCGAACTTTCGTCGTTTCCGAAGAATTGGATCCAATCAAATCAATGGTCGAAGAGCTGGAACAGGTGATACTCATCGAGAATCTACCCGGACGTAAGGTATACCTAGGAACAGGGTTAACCCCCGAACTCAGGAAAAAACTCATTCAATTTCTTATTGATAACATGGATTGCTTTGCGTGGTCCCACTTAGACATGACAGGATTCCCACCCGAGATTACAACTCATCGGTTGAGCTTGGATCCCATGTTCAGACCGATAAAGAAAAAGAGAAGGCCTCAATCCGAGGTGAAGCACGCCCTCATAAAGGAAGAGGTAACTGAACTTCTTAAAATAGGGTCTATTCAGGAAGTCAAATATCTCGAATGGTTAGTCAACGTGGTCGTAGTCCCCCAAAAGGGGAACAAACTTAGAATGTGTGTAGATTATAAGGATCAGAATAAATCATGTCCGAAAGACTCTTTTCCTTTGCCTAACATCGATTGAATGATTGATGTTACGGCTGGCCACGTGATACTTACTTTTCTCGACGCCTATTCTGGATACAAGCAAATCCAGATGGACCCAGAAGACTAGGAAAAAACTTCTTTTATCACTAAGTATGGAACTTACTACGATAATGTAATGCCCTTCGGGCTAAAAAATGTGGGGGCTACATATCAGCGCCTAGTTAACAAGATGTTCGAAGAACAGATAGGAGAATCAATGGAAGTTTACATTGAAGACATGTTAGTTAAGTCCCTGCGCGTAGAGGACCATTTGACTCATTTGCAGGAGACATTCGAAATCTTGAGGAAATACAACATGAAGCTTAACCCCAAAACCTGTGCCTTCGGGGTCAGCTCAGGTGAATTCCTCGGCTTCATGGTGTCAAATCCAGGGATCGAGATCAATCCTGATAAGATCAAGGCCATCGAGGACATCACTGTCGTGGACAGTGTAAAAGCCGTTCAGAGTCTAACCGTATGGATAGCTGCCTTAGGCCGGTTCATATCAAGGTTGTCAGATCGGAGACACAAGTTCTTTTCCTTACTTAAAAAGAAAAATAATTTTACATGGACTCCGGAATGTCAACAAGCATCGGAGGAATTGAAACGGTACCTATCAAGCCCACCTTTTCTCTCCACCCCAAAGGCAGATGAGAAGCTAAACCTGTACTTGGTGGTGTCCGAGATATCGGTAAGTGGAGTATTAGTTCGAGAAGAACAAGGTACGCAATTTCCATTTTATTACGTGAGTCGGACCTTAGGAGATGCTGAAACCAGGTATCCACACCTAGAAAAATTGGCACTTGCATTAATAAGCGCATCTAGAAAACTAAACCCATATTTTAAGTGTCATCCTATATGTGGTATTACCACGTATCCCCTTCAAAATATATTGAACAAGCCCGAGTTATCGGGCGGATTGGCCAAATAGGTCGTCGAACTTGGCGGATATGATATTGAGTATCAACCTCGAACAACCATCAAGACTCAAATATTAGCAGACATCATGGCAGACTTTTCGCCAACCGTCGTACCCTAAGTGGAAAGGGAACTTCTGCTGAAATCGGGCACATCATCGGGGGTATGGACCCTCTTCAGGATGGAGCCTCGAACGTGAAAGGGTTCGGGCTTGGTATTGTTTTAAACCTCCTACGGGCAATGTTATTAGAAAATCTATTAAAACTGCCAAACTGACTAACAATGAGGCCGAGTATGGGGCTATAATTGCAGGTATCGAACTAGCTAAAAGCTTGGGAACAGAAGTCATCGAGGATAAATGTGACTCCCTACTGGTAGTTAACTAGGTAAACGGAACCTTCGAAGTTCAAGAGGACAGGATGCAAAGGTACTTAATTAAATGGCAGGTCACTTTGCACCGTTTCAAAGAGTGGACTCTGCAACATCTACCTCGAGAACAAAATATTGAGGCCGGTGCACTTGCCAACTTGGGATCGTCGGTCGATGAAGACGAGATCATCTCGGGGACTGTCGTCCAACTCTCGAGGTCTGTAATCGAGGAAAGGCACGCCGAAATCAATTCTACAAGCTTAACCTGGGATTGGAGGAACAAATACATCTAATATTTGAAAAACGAGAAGCTGCCATCAGATCCCAAGGAATCGAGGACCTTACGAACTAAAGTCGCTCGGTTCGCATTAGACGAGACGGAATGTTATACAGAAGGACGTTCGATGGTCCATTGGCAGTATGCTTGGGGCCGAGGGATACTGACTATGTTTTGCAAGAAATCCACGAAGGCACTTGTGGAAACCATTCTGGCACCGAGTCACTAGTTCGAAAGGTCATCAGGGCAGGATACTATTGGGATATCATGGAGAAAGACTATAAGGAGTTCGTTCGAAGATGCGAAAAATGTCAAAGGTTTGCACCAATGATTCACCAGCCCGGTGAACAGCTTCACTCGGTCCTGTCCCCATGGCCATTCATGAAATGGGGAATGGACATCGTCGATCCTCTTCCATCGGCCCCAGGTAAAGCCAAATTCATATTATTTATGAGTGACTATTTCTCTAAATGGGTTGAAGCACAGGCCTTCGAGAAAGTCAGAGAAAAAGAAGTGATCGACTTCATATGGGATCACATTGCATGTCGATTCGGGATACCTGAGGTGATAGTGTGTGATAATGGCAAATAATTCATCGGCAGTAAAGTAATGAAATTCCTCAGAGATTATAAAATAAAGAGGATACTATCGACGCCATATCACCCTAGTGGAAGACAGGCCGAATCAACAAATAAAACTATCATCCAAAACTTGAAGAAAAGGCTAAACGAAGCCAAAGGGAAGTGGAGAGAAATATTTCCCGAGGTTCTATGGGCATATCGGACGATATCGAAGTCCAGTACCAGACCAACTCCGTTTTCTTTAGTTTATGGCTCTGAAGCCTTAATATTTGTCGAAGTCGGAGAGCCCAGTGCCAGGTTTCAACATGCAACGGAAGAATCAAATCACGAGGCAATGAATACAAACTCGAATTGTTAGATGAAAGACGAGAAGCGACACTCGTTCGAATGGCCGTGCAAAAGAAACGAATCGACAGGTATTATAACAGAATAACCAATCTCCGACACTTCAAAGTCAGGGACTTGGTCTTAAGGAAAACCACCATCAATACTCGAGACCCTAATGAAGGGACACTCGTTCCTAACTGGGAAGGATCCTATCAAAACCTTGACATAGTCGGGAAAGGATCATACAAGCTTGGAACAATGGACGGCGAGCCGTTATCGAATAATTGGAACATATCACTCCTCAAGCGATATTATTTCTAGGGTATGGATTTCTCTTTTTTCATTTACTTAAATATTCAAAATTAACTTGCTGCAGGTATCCGGTCCAAGAAATCGAGACCTCAGGTTTGAAAGTACGCATTGCACTCTTTTTTCCTTAGACCGGTTTTTATCCCAAATGGGTTTTTCCGGAAAGGTTGTTAACAAGGCAACAACTATGTGCTACCTGGGGATAATTCAACAGTATCTAAGGCTTCTTTGCAATCAACCTGGAGTATTGGGGGGTATCACCCTCAGATGTTATGTAAATGGGTCTCGATAGGAAGAATTTTGTAATGGGCCAAACGGTCGAATGAACCGTGTCCATATAGATTAGCCAAGTCCCGACAACAAAACATGTACACATGTATGGATAATACAAAGAAGCACTCTCTTTTTTCTCAAACATCTCGTGTTTGAAGTAGAATTTCTATTATACGAGTCATGTGCTTATGATCTATTGTGCAAAACTAACACTTGCAAAAAATGGCCCAAGGGCCAAGCGCAAGCATACCTTGAACACTCGGGGACTACCTACTCGAGCTATCTAAGTTCGAAATCATAAAACCTCAAAGAGGAATCCCCCGATATATAGGCCAAAGCAATCACATTCGGGGACTAACATTTCGAACAAGTTCGAAATGCTATCGGGAAACAAGTCCAAGAGACGTACCCGAAGGTTACAACCATATTAAAGACTACGATCATATAAAAGGGCTACAGCCATATTAAAGACTACGATCATATAAAAGGGCTACGACCGAAATAATGCGGCTCAGAGACGTCTGACTCCCGCCACAAACTAAAGGCCTTCAAATACTTTGAAAAAATGGTTAAATAAGGCTACCCTCGGCAAAGAAAACAAAAAAGATCTTAGATAAAATTAGCCCTCAAAAAATTTAAAGGCTTCAATAATATCAACCTTCGAAAAAGCCTCAACAGGTATTAAATTATCTTAAACCAAACGAGTTAAGAAAAAATTGGGCTCCGATCGCTGAAGTCTCAAAAACTTCAATGGGTACAAAAAACACATGCTAAGGCATAAAGAAATTTTCACTAAGTCTTTTAGCCGAAAAAGGGAAAAATTATAGCAGTTTTAGAGGCCGAATTGGCCCAATTTAAAGAGCCTAAGGGCCGACCTAAAAGAGCCTAAGGGCCGATCTAATAAGCCTAAAGGCCGATACGATTAGAGTTCGAGAACTCGCTCTCACTCAATTCGAACCCAAGGGTTCGGTTATTACGAGCTTAAACAAACGATTAACTACAACTCGAATATTCGCATGAAAGGTATAACGGTGAGCTCGAAAGCTTAACAATCATTGAAAAAAACTTAAGGGTCTACCCTATTCTATAAAACTATTAGAGCTTGGTTATCTAAGATAACTCATCTACTAGTTCGAAACGAGCCATCCCCGAGACGAGTTCTCAAATAAATTTCGGACTCGGGGACATACCTTCATAGCTTGGGGACTCGCCCATGTAAAAACAAAGATCCTAAGGGTTTATCTCAATCACAAGTTGAAATGAATCAATAAAAATCTTTCAGCAAGAACAAGTAAACATACAAGGGACATGAAAGAAAAACTCATGAAGGCATCAAAGGAAATTTTGTCATTATATCAAATATATATATATATATATATATATATATATATATATATACAAGGGGTCGGTTGGAGCCATACAAAAGAAAAAGGAAGTTACAATCTAATCAGGCTAGCCGGAGGGGGTGACTTCTTCAGAGGCCTCGTCTCCCTCATCCTCGGATCCACTAATAGAGCCTTCATCATCAGAGAGCATGGCTGCAGCCTCATCCTCCAAAGTTTTCGCCTTCTCGATATCAGCAGAGAGGTTGAAACCACAAACATGCACCTCTTTGAAAGCCTCTCTCCAAGATCGCTGCCTAGTATGAGAAATAGCACATGATAATCTAATCTCAGCTGAAGCAGAGATCTCAAGTGCCCGAAGATTGGCGGTCTTGGCATCGGCTCGATGAGAGGCCACAAGCGCCTCCGACTTAGATTTAGCTTTATCAAGTACGACTTCAACATCCTCAGTCCTCCGGGCTCGAGCTAGATTTTCCTCCTTCGCACTCTAGAGTTGGCGCTCAGCTGAAGTTAACTAGGCTCGAAGTGCATCCTTCTCCAAGGCAAGGCATTCCATGTGTTGTATCCACCCTAGAGTTTCAACCTCCATCATCTTGAACTCTTCTCGAAACTGCAGCACCAGTTCGCCCTTCTGCTGAAACTGCAAAATCGAAGTATCCATCACCAAATTTGAATTGATATCTTACAAAATTTCAAGAAATTATGTTACCTTCTCAATGAGCTCGGTGTGATCTTGACGAGATCTTGTAAGTTCATCTCGGATGGTCGCAATTTCCTCCTCCTTTCGAACGTAGAGGAGTTTTAGGTCAACTCGGGTCAGCTCCGTCCCAGATTTGAAAGATGCCTCTCGATGAAGCACCAAAGCCTGCACATAAAGAAAAGAGCTAGTCCTGAAAAGATACGAACTAGATGCGAATATGAGTGAAAAGGGAAAAACACTTACCCGTTTTAAGAGACGCTAAGCTTCATTGAAAACAAGCGATGCATCTGGCTCGGGATCATCCTTGACCCCTTCAAATCACTCTCGAAATATGTCGTCCCTTTCATGGGCTAGCTCCACATCAGGAGTTCTCATAACCCGAGCATCTCGGAATTTCCCCTCGGAAAATGAAGGACCGGGCAGAGAATCATCTATATTTATTGCCCCGAGCGAGTCACTCGGGCACTCTCCTCTCTTCTAAGGGCCCCGGAGTTAGACCCTTCGGGATCACCCGCCGATCTTTCGGCACAGCGAGGAGCGCCTTTACCGCTCGATGGCTCGGGGGATCGGCAACCTTGGAAGATGCAGTGCTTCCCCCCTCAGAAACTATAAAAATGCAGTCATCGTCACCTTGTGTTGCTGCGTCATCCTCCCAAAGTCTTTGGGCCATATCGGCAGGCAAAATGACAGTATCAACCCTCAATTTTCGAGCCTTGCTTTTCTTGGGCTTCGGGGTACCATATGATGAGATCATTCGCCATTTCTTCTCTTTGGGTGGCTGTGGAACCCCCTCTTCATCAGGCGGGGGTGGCCTCATGGCTATATACTCTTCGAGACCTGCACGAAAAGAGTAAGTTAAAAACCGGTATTCTCGAAAAACATCGGCATATGGACGGAGGAATTCACCATAGTTCTTAGCTTCCCATCGACCCTTGGCCAAGTCTCGCCAGAAGCGCTCGGAGTATGAAGAGGTGGAGGCTAGTTGGCGAACCCAGCCTTCAACATCCAAGATTGCACCGGATAACCAAGCAGAAGCTGTGCCACGAAATGAAACCTAGATCGGGAAAAGAAATCAAACACGAGCGACGAAAATAGGACTTATGATTCATATTCCATTCCTCGAGGAATGGCATCTTCTCGGCGGGAATCAAATCAGAGGTCCTGATTTGGACGAACCGACCCATCCAGCCCCGATCCTTGTCTTTATCTATGCTCGAAAACAATGTTTTCGTAGCCCAACACTTGAGCTTTATTAAACAACCTCGGTAGAATCGAGGACTGTAAAACCTGATTAGATGGTCGAGGGTGAAAAGCATCCCCTCGACTTTGCTCGAGAAGAATCTGAACAAGATCACGATGCGCCAAACGAAGGGTGGACTTGCCCTAGGGTTACTCGATATTGGCGGCAAAAGTCGAGTATGACCGGGTCCATGGGCCCCAATGTGAAAGGGTAAGTGTATACACTCAGAAACCCTTTCACATAAGTGGTGATATCCTCCTCAGGCGAAGTAACCACCACTTCTTTGTTAATCCAATTGCAGTCCTTTTTCACTTGCTCGAGATCGCCCTCAGATATCGAGCAAATATAACGGGACATCAGCTCAAAGCAGCCGGGAACTGAAGGGGCCCTGTCCACCTTGAACTCAGAAGTCAGTTCACATGGACCAAGAATACACTCCTCTACACGTGGCTCCACCGGCGTCTTGTCGCCGGCCAGCTTCGAAGAGGAGGCTCTTTCCTTTTGTGGCACTATTTTGGAGGTCTTAGCCATGGATATAAGTGAGAAAAGTAGAAAGTAGGGGTAAGATTGTCGGAGATATCAAGAAGGCAAGGAAATCTTGAAGGTTGAAAGATTCAATCAAAGCAAAGGTGAAGTTTAAAACAAATTAAAATTTGAAATCAATTGGAGAGGTGTTATTTATAGATTACAAACGACGGTTCGGTATCACTAGTGGTTGACCGGCGACTGACAAACATTGATGGTTCTTGGGAACCGAACCAACGGGAAGTTCCGATCACATCCATCGCTTACTGATGATAGGCTATAATTACGTATTTTATTCGCTTATTACATTCTAATTTACTGCACTTTAATTGAGTTTGAGCTTTAATTGCTAGTGTTTTGCACTAATTATGTGTTTTATGCCTTGTAGGAGTGATTCCCAGCTATGTAGATGTTATGGAATAAATTCAAGTAATTTATAGATTTGAAGTATGACTAAAATCCCAAGGAATTAAGTCGGGATCGTGTTCGGGGATCAAATTTGATAGTTAAGAACGAATGAAGATTCGAGTAGGCATATTGCGCACTGTCTAGTAAAATGGATATAACTTTTTTCTCCGAATTCCATTTTGTCTATACAATATATGGTTGAAAATATAATTCAAATAGCTACAACTTTCATGTTTTACGTTTTACCAATTACTAAACGTAACAAGGTAGAAAACGCGGTAGAATTCGAGACCTCGGATCTGGTCGCGAATTGAGGCAGAACACTGGGTAAAGTCCCCGCCCGACCGCGGTTGAGTCTGCGGTCGCGGACCTCCAGGCCTAGAAAAGTGTCCTTTTTTACGTAGGAGAAGGTATAATTGTTTGGTCCTGACCCTATTTGGTATATATACACGGAAAAATGGTATTTTGAGGACTTTGGACATATTTTTGACACAGATTCGACCTAAGGAGGCAGAGACACAATAGGAGCAAGGCGGGGAATTCTTCTACGAGTTTTTCCTTCCTCTTCCTATTTTTCATTGTTGGCTATGACTTTTAGTATTGTAATTTTACATACTATTATCAATAGATAATTTGTTAGCTAGAGTTTTGGTGGAACCTTTGTAGAATAAATTCTTGTTATATTTTTATATAGTTGAGTCGTTGGATTTCTCTACTAGTTCAACTACATGTTTATTATTGTTGATTGAATGGCCATCAATTGACTGTGTTTATTATTATTGATTGAATGGACATCGATTGATTGTGCCTATTAATTATGTGTTTCTTGAGAAATGATACATATTTAGGTGGTTGTTGAACAACGTCACTCTTAACGTATGTAAAAAATTAATACAGCTGGTTTAAAGGTAGGTTTAGAAATAACGCAGCCTTGATGTGGACATAATGAGCGGTTAGATAAATCCAACTAGCGTATTTCGAGAGAATATGTATAGTAAATTGTTGTAGTAGCTCGAGAGAGAATTACGGCACCTAAAGTGCTCACGACCAATAGAGAATATATAGGCGAAATTGTAGGGGAACATAGCGAGAAGGATTCCAACATTTGGGCAAATCATAACTCTAGACCTTCTTAATTTAGTTTCCAACCCTAAGTATCTTTAGTTGTTAATTTACTGCTTTAGTTTATTAGTCAATTAGTTAGATATAGAATCTTAATATTTATAACTTGGAAATTTATTCGAGCTTGTCTTCTTAGCGATATTAAAACAATTATGGTGAAACCTTAGTTCTCTATGGGATTCGACTCCGGACTTTTAGACCGAATTATATTTGCAACGACCGCTTTTACTTTTTAGGACTAGAGCTGAGTGTGATCACTTACGTCACGGAGGCGACGTCATCGAGAATCGGGGCTCAAATCGTTTCTTATCATTTCATTCCAAGAAATGCGAAAACTACATGTATACGGTAAAAATCAAGGATACCTGATTTTATGGGCTAGAGGGTATGACTAGATAGTGAACCTATACCAAATCAAGTTCGGACTCTAGGAATGAGAAGACCGAGGGATCGAGATCAGGCTAAATCGACGCCACAGTAACAGAATCATGAGATATCCGCGACCGACCACCAATCTCGACGAGAATCTAGGAACCGATAAAACCATTAACGGTTAAGGGTATCAATCATGTATTTTACTTCCGAAATTAGAGTCATATATTAATTAGGATTCCTCTACTATATAAAGAGGAATCCTGATCATTGGTAAAATATACATTATCATCATACGCACTTACCACTTACGCCATGTGATGACCCAAAAGGTCATTCCATGTAATAATAGCTAAATCTATATTCCGAGGCCATGAAAGCCTCCTTTAATCTCACCTAGATATGCATGCGCAATCCGGGCGTGTAGTCGGGAAGCCGTTATGTGGAAAATTGATAAAATGATGTTGTTACAATAATTAGTTGAATAAAATTGACTTTGGTCAACAATTTTGGTACACGGACTCAGACCCATATTTTGACGGTCCCGGATGGTTCGTAGGAAAATATGGGACCTAGGCGTATGCCCGGAATCGAATTCTGAGGTCCCAAGTCCGAGAAATAAATTTTTGAAGAAAATTGTTTTCTGAAAATAATAAAGACTTCTGAAAATGAACTTTGATGTGAAATCTGTGTTACCGGGCCCGTATTATGGTTCCGGAGCCCGGAATAGGTTCAATATATGTTATGTGAGTTATCTGTAAAATTTGGTAAGAAACAGACTTGGTTTGACGTGTTTCGGATCAAAATTGGAAAATTTAGAAGTTTATGAAGTTTGAGAAAATTCTATAAACTTTGGAGGTTAACTCATTATTTTTGAATTTATTTTGGTGATTTTATTAATTGAATAAGTCCGTAGGATGATTTGGAAGTCGTGTGTATATTTGGTTTTGAGCCCCGAGGGCTCGGGTAAGTTTCGGGTAGGTGTCAAGGTTATTTAGGTTTGGAAAAATCTGGTGTTCTGCTGTTTCTGGTGTTCTGTGATTTACCCTCCGCGATCGCGGTGTAATTCACGCGATCGAGATGTTCATATGGCTGGGGATTAGGAAATTACCCTACGCGAACGCAGGACCTAGGACGCGATGCAGAGCCTGGGGATAGAGCTCTACGCGACCACGAGGGGCCTCACGCGATCGCATAGCGTTAAAGGGATCTGGGGGGATGGGTAGCATATTACTCTACGCGAACTCGGTCGTTTGGTCGCGATCGTGAGGGTCATTGTCCAGTACTCTCCGCAATCGCACTCATTTCTTCGCGATCGCGTAGGTCATTTTTTCCCAGTGATTTAAATGACCCCAAAACAGAATACTATTACGGGATTTTTCATATTTTCACCATTTGCTCTTTCTCCAAACCCCATAGACGACTTCCAAGCTAGTTTTCCACCATAACCACTTGGGTAAGTAATCCTAACTGTAATTTCTTTAGTTTTCCTTCATCAATCACTAGATTCTAGCCCTAAAAACATGAAATCAAAGATAGAAATTGGGGGGTTTTGGGTAGAGTTAGAGCTTTTAGAATTTTTGGGAATTCAACCTCGTTTAGGGGTCGGATTTCAAAACAAATACTATATTCGAGCTCGTGGGGGAATGGGTGATCGAGTTTTCGTCCGAACCTCGTGTTTGGACCAAGCGGGCCCGGGGTCAAATTTTGGTATTTTTGGAAGAATGATGGGAAATGTATAATTAGGCTTTAGAATTGAGTTATTGAATAATTATTGATGTTATTAAGTCAATTATGTCTAGATATTATCGTTTCGGAGTCGGATTCAAGAGGAAAGGCCGTGATTGAGGCTTGACTTGCATTCTTGGAGTCGAGGTAAGTGTTTGGCCTACCTTAGCTTGAGGGAATAGTATAGAGTCTTATTTGCTATGTGTATTTCATGTCTAACGTATAGGTGAGGTGAAGAGTACCTATATGTTGTGGTCAAGAATGCCCGTGAGTCGAATTTTTGATGAGTTATTTAATGTTCTTTGATATTCTTTGTGCTGTGAATTATTGGGAACCCTGGAAGTGGTACCTTGAGGTTATTTCATGACGTAGAAGGTTACTGATTATGTGTTCAGTCGAGGGTTTTACTGTTGACATTATACTTCTAAGTGAGATTGGTTATAGCTGAGTCCCTTGCTGGGGCAATAGAATTTTGCTGATTATTTCTGTACATTTGAAATGTCGTATTGTTAAACTTTCATATCAATTGTTGCTTTTATATTCATTATGCACGAGGGGACATTCCGTGCCGAGTGATTATTATTTATGCACGAGGGCACATTCCGTGCTGAGTGACTTTATTATTTATGCACGAGGGGACATTCCATTCCGAGTGACTTTATTATTTATGCACGAGGGGACATTCTGTGCCGAGTGATTGTGAGGATATGCACAAGGGGTCATGCCGTGCCTTCTCCTGTCTATTTTACTTGTTTCGAGTTGTCACTTCCTGTTTTACTTCTACATTCCAGTTAGTACTTGATTCTAATGTTTTAACAACTGTTTCCCTTTCATCCCCAGCATGTTCTTTCCCCGTAGCTGTATTTCTTGTTTATTTCCTGCTATATTATTGAACTGCACAGGTAATATTTTTTTTCGTGTCCTAGCCTCGTCACTACTTCGCCGAGGTTAGGCTCGGTACTTACTCAGTACATGGGGTCGGTTGTAATGATGCTACACCTGCACTTCTTTATGTTGTGCAGATTACGCAGCCGAACCCAGTGGACATCGTTAGGGGGAGTATCATTCAGTCCATTTCAGTCCACGACAACATTGAGGTAGTCCTGCTGGCGTTCGCAGGCCTTGGCATCACCATCTATTTCTTTCCTTCTGTCTTATTTTGTATTTCTAGACAGCTACACCTGTTTATTTCAGACTCATGTTTTTGCTAAATCTTAGACTGGTTCGTGAGGTTGTGACTCCATTTCTGGGTTTTGTACGTAAAGGGATTTCTTCGTTATTGGTTATTATTATTTAGATTTTGTTAATCTTCCGCATTTTATCTCAATTCTCTAGTCAATGTTTATTACTTTCACTTGTTAATAAATCAATTTAGTCAACACGTTGGCTTTCATAGCGGGTGCAACATTAGGCGCCATCACGGCCTGAAAGTGGGATTTCGGGTCCTGACAAGTTGGTATCAGAGTACTAGGTTGCTTAGGTCTCACAACTCACGGACAAACTTGGTAGTGTCTGAGGGATCGGTATGGAGACGTCTGTACTTATCCCCTAGAGGCTGCAAAGTTAGGAATAACTTCACTTTTCATCTTTTTTGTTGTGCGATTTGAATTCTAAATGCTAATTGAGTTTCGATTCTATTCTTTCGCAAATGGAGATAATGCGTGCTTCCTCATCTACCAATCAGCAGTCCGATCCTCCTGTTGCAGCTCCTACGAGGGGCTGAGGCCGTACGAGAGGACGAGGCAGGGGCAGGGCTCAGCCCAGAGCAGCAGCCCCAGTAGAGGAACCACATGTAGACTTTGCCGGTGAGGTTCCTACTCAGACAGTCCCAGTTGGACCAGCTCAGGTCCCAAAGGGGTTCATTGCCACCCCGATGCTTCAGGACGCTCTATTCCGCTTAGTGGGACTCATGGAGAGTGTGGCTCAGGATGGTCTTCTTCCTACTGCACCAGCCGTTTCTCAGGCTGGGAGAAGGACCCAGACTCCTACTACTCGCACACCAGAGCAGCTAGATCCTCAGTTTCAGACTCCGGCACCTCAGGCGGCCGGAGTAGCTCAGCCGGGCATTGTGGCACCGGCAGTTGAGGGAGCAGCTATGTAAGTAGATGATTTATGGATATTGAATAGATTCACCAAGTTATTCACTACTACATTTATTGGTGCACCATCAGAGGATCCCCAGGATTATTTGGACATCGGTCATGAGGTTCTTCATAACATGGGCATAGTAGAGTCCAATGGAGTTGATTTTGCTACTTTTCGTCTTCCGGGTTCTGCCAAGACTTGGTGGAGAGACTATTGCTTGACCAGGCCAGCTGGGTCTGCACTATTGACTTGGGCTCAGTTCTCCGAGTTATTCTTGGGGAAGTTCCTTCCAGTTACTCATAGGGAGGATCTTTGGAGGCAGTTTGAGCCCCTCCAGCAGGGATCTATGTTTGTCACTCAGTACGAGACCAGGTTCATCCTTCTAGCTCGGCATGCTATTATGATGCTCCCCAATGATCGTGAGAGAGTGAGGAGGTTTATTGAGGCTTTAGCTCAGCCCATCAAGCTTCAGATGGCCAAGAAGTCAGGTACTGATATTTCTTTCTAGGATGCGGCCAATGTGGCCAGGAGGATTGAGATGATTTGTCACAGGGTGGTGGTCAGGGGGCTGACAAGAGGCCCCGTCACTTAGGTCGATTCTGTAAAGCCTCATCTGGGGGCAGGGATTCTTTCGCATAGGACATCCTCCCAGACCCTATCAGTCGGCACTTCAGGTAGCTCATCGTGCACCGCCAGCACCTATCAGTGCACCGCCGCTTCAGAGCTTCCAGGGAGGTTATCAGGGTCAACAGGGCCAGTTCCAGAGTTAGCAGCCACAACAGCAGAGGCTTTGTTATTCTTGTGGTGTTTCGGGGCATATTTCCAGGTTTTGCCCCCGAGGTTTTGATGGGCCTCAATATCAAGGTTCCCGCATCAGGCACACCCCCACACCCACCCCCTCAGCTAGCTAGGGGTGGTGGTCGTGGTGCCAGAGGTGGAGGTCAGACTCATAGAGGTGGAGGACATGCCACGGGAGGTAGAAGTCAGGCCACAATAGGTCGACCCAGTGATGTTCAGGTTGGAGGGGCTCAGCCCCGGTGCTATGCTTTTCCTGCTAGGCCTGATGCTGAGGCTTCAGATGCAGTTATTATAGGTACGGTTTAAGTTTGCAGCCGAAAGGCTTCGGTGTTATTTGATCCGGGTTCTACATTCTCCTATGTGTCTTCATATTTTTGCCCTTATTTGAGTATGCCCCGTGATTCCTTGAGTATTGTTGTGCATATGTATACACCGGTGGGTGATTCTATAGTGGTAGATCGAGTCTACCGTGCTTTCTTAGTAGTTATTGGTGGTCTGGAGACTGAGGTTGATCTTTTGTTTCTTGATATGGTTGACTTTGATGTTATATTGGGGATGGATTGGTTATCTCCCTATTATGCTATTATGGACTATCATGCCAAGTCATTGACCTTAGCCTTGCCAGGGGCACCTCGTTTGGAGTGGAGAGGGACTCCAAGTCATTCTTCTGGTAGAGTTATTTCTTATATGAAGGCGCGGCGCATCGTCGAGAAGGGTTGTTTGGCCTATCTGGCATATGTTCGTGATTCTAGCTCTGAGGTTACTTCCTTGGAGTCTATGCCCGTGGTTCGTGAGTACCCAGAGGTATTACCTGCTGACATGTCGGGTATGCCACCCGACAGGGATATTAATTTTTGTATTGAGATAGCTCAGGGCACCCAACCTATTTATACTCCGCCATATCGTATGGCCCCGCCAGAGTTGAAGGAATTGAAGGAGCAGTTGAAGGATTTGTTGGATAAAGGCTTCATTAGGCCTAGTGTTTCTCCTTGAGGTGCTCCAGTGTTGTTTGTCAAGAAGAAAGATTGCTCGATGAGGATGTGTATCGACTACCGGCAGTTGAATAAGGTTACTATCAAGAATAAGTATCCTTTGCCGAAGATTGATGATCTATTTGACCAGCTTCAGGGTGCTACAGTGTTCTCCAAGATAGACTTGAGATCTGGTTACCATCAGCTGATTAGGGCTTCTGATGTCCCTAAGACAGCCTTTCACACTCGTTATGGGCAATATGAGTTTTTGGTGATGTCTTTTGGGTTGACTAATGCCTCCGCTGCATTCATGGAGTTGATGAACCGAGTGTTCAGGCCCTATTTGGATTCATTTGTGATTGTTTTCATTGATGATATTTTGATTTACTCCCGTAGCCGTGAGGAGCATGAGCAGCACCTTCGAGTCGTCCTCCAGACTTTGAGGGATAGTCAGTTGTATGCCAAATTTTCCAAGTATGAGTTCTGGTTGAGTTCAGTTGCATTTCTAGGCCATGTGGTATCATCAGAGGGTATTCAGGTGGATCCCAAGAAGATTTCAGCAGTCAGAGATTGGCCTAGACCCACCTCAGCTATAGAGATCCGGAGTTTCTTGGGCTTAGCAGGTTATTATCGCCGGTTTGTGGAGGGCTTTTCATCCACTGCAGCCCCGATAACCAGATTGACTCAGAAGGGTGCCCAGTTCAGGTGGTCGGAGGAGTGTGAGGCGAGCTTTCAGGAGCTCAAGGCAGCCTTGACCACGGCACCGGTGTTAGTTTTGCCCACAGGTTCAGGGCCATATACCGTGTATTGTGATGCTTCACGGGTGGGACTTGGTGCAGTTTTGATGCAGGATGACAGGGTTATAGACTATGCTTCTCGTCAGTTAAAGGTTCATGAGAAGATCTATCCAGTTCATGACTTGCAGTTAGCAACGATTGTGCATGCATTGAAGATTTGGAGGCATTATTTGTATGGTGTTCCATGTGAGGTGTTCACGGATCATAAGAGCTTGCAGTATCTGTTCAAACAGAAGGAGTTGAACATGAGTAAAAGGAGATGGTTAGAGTTGCTGAAGGATTATGATATTACCATTCTTTATCATCCGGGGAAGGCCAATGTGGTGGCCGATGCTTTGAGCCGGAAGTCAGCCAGTATGGGTAGTATTGCTTATTTATCAGTCGGAGAGCGACCGCTTGCGTTGGATGTTCAGGCCTTGGCCAACCGATTTATGAGATTGGAGGTTTCTGAAACTAGCAGTGTGTTGGCCCATACAGTGGCCCGTTCTTCATTGTATGATCGTATTCGGGCCAGGCAATATGATGATCGCCATCTATGTGTTCTTAGAGATACGGTTCGGAACGGAGGTGCCAAGAAGGTTATGGTGGATGATGAGGGACTTTTGAGAATGCAGGGTCATATTTATGTACCTGATGTTGATGGTATTTGGGAATTGATACTTCAGGAGGCCCACAGCTCCCGGTATTCTATTCATCCGGGCGCCGCAAAGATGTATCAGGACTTACAGCAGCATTATTGGTGGAGGAGGATGAAGAAGGATATTGTAGCATATGTAGCTCGGTGCTCGAACTGTCAGCAGGTTAAGTACGAGCATCAGAGACCCGGTGGTTTGATGCAGCAGATTCAGCGTCCCGAGTCGAAGTGGGAGCGCATCACCATGGATTTTGTAGTTGGACTCCCACGTACTCAGAGGTTGTTTGATACAGTATGGGTCATTATGGATAGACTGACCAAGTCATCCCAGTATCAGTTTCGTATTCAGTAGAGAAGTTGGCAAGGATCTATATGAGAGAGATTGTTAGATTGCATGGTGTGCTGATATCCATTAAATCAGACCAAGGTACTCAGTTTACCTCCCATTTCTGGAGTGTATTTCAGCGAGAGTTGGGCACACAGATTGATTTGAGCACAACATTTCATCCTCAGACGGACGGGGATAGTCCGAGCGTACTATTCAGATTTTGGAGGATATGTTGCGAGCTTGTGTCATTGACTTTGGTGGTTCTTGGGACCACTTCTTGCCTTTAGCTGAGTTTTCCTACAACAACATCTATCAGTCGAGCATTCAGATGGCTCCGTATGAGGCGTTGTATAGTAGGCGGTGTTGGTCTCCAGTCGGATGGTTTGAGCTGGGAGAGGCTAGATTATTGGGTTCTGAGTTAGTCCAGGATGCCTTGGGCAAGGTGACGATCATTCAGGATAGATTTCGTACAGCTCAGTCCAGGCAGAAGAGTTATGCGGATCGCAGAGTTCGAGATTTGGCATTTATGATAGGAGACCGGGTATTTCTTCGGGTGTCGCCCATGAAGGGCGTGATGAGATTCAGAAAGAAGGTCAAGTTTAGCCCTAGGTACGTTGGTCCATTTGAGATTCTGGATAAGGTAGGAGAGGTGGCCTACATACTTGCCTTGCCACCTATTTTGTCAGCCGTGCATCCGGTATTTCACGTATCTATGCTCCGGAGGTACATTGCGGATCCATCTCATTTACTTGACTTCAATAGTGTCCAGTTGGACAAGGATATGTCTTATGAGGAGGAGTCGGTAGCCATTTTAGATCGGCAGGTGCGGCGGTTGAGATCGAAGAGTTATCCTTCGGTTCGTGTTTAGTGGAGAGGTCAACTTGTTGAGGCACCTACCTGGGAGTCCGAGTACGATATGCGGAGCCGATAGCCCCATCTTTTCCCCGCTTCACGTATTCTTCTATGTCCGTTCAAGGACGAACGTTTGTTTTAAATGTGGAGATTGTGATGACCCAAAAGGTCATCCCGTGTAATTGTAGCTAAATCTATGTTCCGATGCCATGAAAGCCTCATTTTATCTCACCTAGATATGTGTGCGCAGCCCGAGCGTGTAGTCGGGAAGCCATTATGTGGAAGATTGATAAAATGATGTTCTTATAATACTTAGTTAAATAAAGTTGACTTTGGTCAACATTTTTGGTAAACAGACCCGGACCCATGATTTGACACTCCCGGAGGGTTCGTAGGGAAATATGGGACCTGGACGTATGCCCAGAATCGAATTCCGAGGTCCCAAGTCCGAGAAATGAATTTCTAAAGAAAATTATTTTATGAAAATAATAAAGACTTCTGAAAATGAACTTTGATGTGAAATCTGTGTTACCGGGCTCGTATTATGGTTTCGGAGCCCGGAACAGGTTCAATATGTGTTATGTGAGTTATCTGTAAAATTTGGTAAGAAACGGACTTGGTTTTACGTGTTTCGGATTAAAATTGGAAAATTTAGAAATTTATGAAGTTTGAGAAAATTCTATAGACTTTGGAGGTTAATTCATTGTTTTTGAAGTGATTTCGGTGATTTTATTACTTTAATAAGTTCGTAGGATGATTTTGAAGTCGTATGTATATTTGGTTTTGAGCCTCGAGGGCTCGGGTAAGTTTCGGGTAGGCGTCGGGGTGATTTAGGCTTAGAAAAATCTGGTGTTCTGCTATTTCTAGTGTTCTGTGATTTACCCTCCGCGATCGCGGTGTAATTCATGCAATCGCGAATTACACCGCGATGTTCATATGGCTGGGGATTGGGAAATTACCCTAGGCGAACGCAGGGCCTAGGACGCGATCGCAGAGCCTGGGGGTAGTGCTCTACGCGACCGCGAGGGGCCTCACGCGATCGCATAACGTTAAAGGGATTTGGGGGAATGGGTAGCATATTTACTCTATGCGAACGCGGTCGTTTGGTCATGATCGTGAGGGTCATTGTCCAGTACTCTCCGCGATCGCACTCATTTCTTCGCGATCGCGTAGGTCATTTTTGCCTAGTGATTTAAATGACCCCAAAACAGAATACTATTACGGGAATTTTCATATTTTCACCATTTGCTCCTTCTCCAAACCCCATAGACGACTTCCAAGCTAGTTTTCCACCATAACCACTTGGGTAAGTAATCCTAACTCTAATTTCTTTAGTTTTCCTTCATCAATCACTAGATTCTAGCCCTAAAAACATGAAATCAAAGATAGAAATTGGGGGGTTTTAGGTAGAGTTAGAGCTTTTAGAATTTTTGGGAATTCAACCTCGTTTAGGGGTCGGATTTCAAAACAAATACTATATTCGAGCTCGTGGGGGAATGGGTGATCGAGTTTTGGTCCGAACCTCGGGTTTGGACCAAGCGGGCCCGGGGTCAAATTTTGGTATTTTTGGAAGAATGATGGGAAATGTATAATTAGGCTTTAGAATTGAGTTATTGAATAATTATTGATGTTATTAAGTCAATTATGTCTAGATATTATCGTTTCGGAGTCGGATTCAAGAGGAAAGGCCGTGATTGAGGCTTGACTTGCATTCTTGGAGTCGAGGTAAGTGTTTGGCCTACCTTAGCTTGAATGAATAGTATAGAGTCTTATTTTGCTATGTGTATTTCATGTCTAACGTATAGGTGAGGTGAAGAATACCTATATGTTGTGGTCAAGCATGCCCGTGAGTCGAATTTTTGATGAGTTATTTAATGTTCTTTGATATTCTCTGTGCTGTGAATTATTGGGAACCCTGGAAGTGGTACCTTGAGGTTATTTCATGACGTAGAAGGTTATTAATTATGTGTTCGGTCGAGGGTTCTACTGTTGAAGTTATACTTCTGAGTGAGATTGGTTATAGCTGAGTCCCTTGCCGGGGCAATAGAGTTTTGTTGATTATTTTTGTACATTTGAAATATCGTATTGTTAAACTTTCATATCAATTGTTGCTTTTATATTCATTATGCACGAGGGAACATTCCGTGACGAGTGATTATTATTTATGCACGAGGGCACTGTGCCGAGTGACTTTATTATTTATGCACGAGGGGACATTCCGTGCCGAGTGATTGTGAGGTAATGCACGATGGGACATTCCGTGCCGAGTGACTTTATTATTTATGCACGAGGGGACATTCTGTGCCGAGTGATTGTGAGGCTATGCACGAGGGGTCATGCCATGCCTTCTCCTATCTATTTTACTTGTTTCGAGTTGTTACTACCTGTTTTACTTCTACATTCCAGTTAGTACTTGATTCTACTGTTTTAGCAATTGTTGCCCTTTCATCCCAAGCATGTTCTTCCCCGTAGCTGTATTTCTTGTTTATTTCCTGCTATATTATTGAACTGCACAGGTAATATTTGTTGTCGTGTCCTAGCCTCGTCACTACTTCGCCGAGGTTAGGCTCGACACTTACTCAGTATATGGGGTCAGTTGTACTGATGTTACACTTGCACTTCTTTATGTTGTGCAGATTACGCAGCCGGACCCAGTGGAGATCGTTAGGGGGATTATTCGTCAGCCCATTTCAGTCCACGGCGACACCGAGGTAGTACTGCAGGCATTCGCAGGACTTGGCGTCACCATCTATTTCTTTCCTTCTGTCTTATTTAGTATTTCTAGACAGCTACACTTGTTTATTTCAGACTCATGTTTTTGCTAAATCTTAGACTGGTTCGTGAGTTTGTGACTCCATTTATGGGTTTTGTACGTAAAGGGATTTCTTCGTTATTGGTTATTGTTATTTAGATTTTGTTAAGCTTCCGCATTTTATCTCAATTATCTAGTCAGTGTTTATTACTCTAACTTGTTAATAAATCAATTTAGTAAACACGTTGGCTTGCCTAGCGGGTGCAACGTTAGGCTCCATCACGGCCTGAAGGTGGGATTTCGGGTCGTGACACGCCGTTACTAAGAAATACAAAGCACTCTGTCCTTTTATTCACTCCCAACTCTTTGTAGTTCTCGTTTTTCCTATTACTATTTATACTCTTACTGTTTTCGGCACTTGATCTCGAGTCTAATACAGATCGGGGTGGGTAACCTGCAATTACACGGGTTTGATCCATTTAAATCGTTTAATTCCTTTATTTATTTTAGCTATTTATCAATTGGAATTGAATTAGATCACATATCCTTATAACCACATCACAAGTTTAATTGTTACTTGTATTTTAAGGTAAACATCGAGTTTCATGCCATTATGTCTTTCTGTCCAGCAGCGCTGGAAACTGCTTTCATGTATTTTGATTATTGGTGGAGAAGAAAACCGCCTTAAAATAAAGATTCTATTTCAACAATTTCAAAGGTTTGAAGGAGCGGAGTCGAGTCGACCAGGCTCGACGGGAGAAGAAAAACAAAATCTGGTCGATGGCGATAAAATACTAGGTGGTTTTTTTATATGTGACCAGGAGGTCATGGGTTCAAACCGTGAAAATAACCTCTTGCAGAAATACAGGGTAAGGTTGCGTAGTTATCACGATCCGAAATTTTCCACCATCGAGACCGTGATGGTGCCTAACATTTCACTTGCCAGGCAAGGTAATGTTAGATTAATCTTAAGCCGTTTTTAAACAATTCAAATTTAACTAATGTTAATTACTGAAATAACTAAGATAAAACTGAAATAAAGTGCAGAAAATCACAATAACTGAAATATACAAGTACATCCCCGAATCTGGTGTCACAAGTGCACTAGCTACTAGAATAGTACAGATAAAGGTCTGAATAAAAGTAAAGTTGTCTGAAGGAAAATACGCAGCTAAGATAAATAAGGGGACTTTAGGGTTGTGATCGCCGAGCAGCTGTACCTCAAGTCTCCACTCAATAGCCGACCCGAGCAATATACGGATCGCCGCTGGGATCGACTCTAAAATATGCACAATAAGTGTAGAGTGTAGTATGAGTACAACCGATCACATGTACTTTGTAAGTGCCGAGGCTAACCTAGACAAAGTAGTGACGAGACAAAGAAGGGTCACTTACGATAAAATGTACGCAGTATAAAATATTGACATGAAAGAAAAATTTGAAAAAGAAATAAGGTAGTTAACTCATGGAAATAACTCAATCCTCAAGGAAAACCAGTAAATACCAGAAATAACAATCCTTAGAGTCTCATACGAAAGCATCGAGGTCAACACAATACACTAAGGAATAGAAAACACAAAAACTGTTGCGGCGCAACCCGATCCCACCGTATAATACTATCCACCCTTAATCCACCATGTTAATAATAAGTAAATATATGTTGCGGCGCGCAACACGATCTCACCATATAATCAGAGTCAATATCATAATTCACCCTTATTTCACCATATCAATCCAGCCTTATTTCACTTGTTGCGACATGCAACTCGATCCAATCATATAATCAGAGTCAATATCATATTTCACTCTTATTTCACCATATCAATCCACCCTTATTTTACCTGTTGCGGCGTGCAACCCGATCCCACAATACCAATATAAATTCACCCTTATTCTACCTGTTGCGGCGTGTAATCCGATCCATAAATAAATCAACAAGTGCAACCAATTTAACAGCCCGAATCACAAGAATTTCTATGATTAACGAATATGAAAACTACCAATCAAGAAGGAATCTCGTACCAAAACATAAAAGGCTACAATTAACACTGAGCAATAAAACAAGTCAATTATATGGTAATTAAAGGGTACAAGTAAGATAATTGAGGACAATTAAGCATGGAAACATGGAAGAGATTTACATTTATAATGCGAGAATAATAGATGACAAGTAGCAAATTAAGGCATATGAAGCAATTAAGGCATGTAACAATTAAGACATAGAACGATATAATTAATGAAATACAGGTAGGTATGGAAAAAAGTAATTGGCAATGTATATACACTCGTCACATTGCATATACGCTGCTACACATGAAATTCACATAACAAATAGTTCAAGGGTGCCTATTCCCTCAAGTAAAGGTTAGACCCAACACTTACTTCACTCGACAATCAACTCAAACTTCAACCATGACCTTGCCTTTAAAACAAGCCCCCAAACCAACCAAATCTATCAAATTATTGACCAAACGATTCAAAATAAGCTTTAGAAACTACTCACGAATGAAAGAGATCCAATTTAAATCATTATTGAAAAAGTCAATAAAAGTCAACACCGGGCTCGCTTTGTCAAAATTCGAAATTCGGACCAAAATTCGATTACTCATTCACCCCCGAGCCCGGTTCTGTAATTAGTTTCGAAATCCAACCTCAATTCGAGGTCTAAATTTCAAATTATAAAAATTCCTAATTCTACCCGTCCCCAATTTCTACAATGGAAATCCTAGATTAAATGTTGAAAACTTGTAAAATATAATGGGTAAGTGAAAATAAATAGATTGAAGTTGCTTACAAAGAATTTAGGAAGAAAGTCTCTTGGGAAAATCGCCTCTTGGGTTTTTAGAGTTGAGAATTTGAAAGAATGAACTAATTCTCATTTATCTCAGCTTTTGATCAGGCGCAGATATCGCAAAATGAAAGTCCTCGCAGATGCGAAGAATTCACACTTCAATTGTCATCGCAAACGCGAACCAGACACTATCATAAATGCGACAGAAAGCTCGCAAATGCGAGAACCCCGGTCCTCAGCGATGAGATGGTGTGATCGCAAAAGCGAGGATCGCAGAGCCAGACCTGAGAAATACGAAATCTGCAGACGGAACATAGACGAAAGTTGCCTGAAACCATGATTATCAAAAGTAATAATTCTTGGCACTTTGTGTATCATATCCGATCTGTAACCCTTCCTTTAAGTATTTCATGACGACACCGAAGAAAATAAATTAAAATTTTTAAAATGAATAATTTATCTCCAAGAAGGGGAAAAAAGAGGCAAAGAATATTTTATTAATAATTCAAAACTAATTTTAAGAAATAAAAGAAGTGAATAAGGAAACAAATGATCAGTATGTCTACAACTCATTCCTCGTAAAAGAACCAAACTGATATAAAACTCTAGAAGTATCAATAATACTACAAAATTTCCTATTGATTAGATGGTCAAGAATGGACGATCAATGACTTTTAAAAGTCGGATTCAACTAGGTATGATTTAGGCATGAAATCAGAAATACTAAAATATTTAACTATTTTAGATAGGGGAAGGAGCACGACAATTCAAAGGAATCTTTACGCAAATAGTCGGTTAAATTTACTTTTTATTTTTTCTAACAGGCATATATAATACATATTATAGTCGTACATATATTGTATATAAATTATATATTCGTCGACTACTTTTAATTTAAACAGTTAGGTTGATCGGCTATTTGTGTAAATTCCTCAACTCGGAAAATGGTTTCGGCCCAAATCATTATATCAATGACCCAGTCCAGTAGAAAGAGTTCCTTACTCAGTCCACTATCAAAGCCCAGTTTTTGAATGCCTTTTTCTCCCATTCCAAATAGGCCTTTGCATAATGAGGCCCATTAAATTCTTGCTCATACGTATCATCTCGCAGCTTCACTATATGAAGAAAATAAAAAGTTGCAGCTTCACTACTTTTTTTTTGTTGGTAAAACTGGTGCATTTTAAACATTAATTAAAATACTACCCGTTAGAATATACAATAACATTGTTTATCGGGGTATACTAGCCCATCCCGCTATGAGCATAATTAGCACTATTACAATCCAAAACTTGTCTGAAGAAAACAGTTCCTGTGATGTCTGCCCAAAAAAGCATGAGTAGCAAACACTCGAAGAACTGCTGTTACAAAAAAAATATCAAAAAAATCCTTCTTCGCACCCTCTTTTATTAGATTTGATAGCCACATGGCTAATGTTGATTTAATGAAAACCTTAAGATCTTACATAAAAGTTTGAAAACCTTTTCATTGTTTACTCACATTGCTTTCTTACTCTAAGAGGTCGTTTTTGGTAGAGTGTGTTAGATAAAATAATGCATGCAGTAGCTTTGTGTATTATTAATGCCTTGTTTGGTACATTTTTTAAATCTATGTATAACTAATACAAGCATTAATTATACATCCTATTTGGTAGTATCCTATGTATAGCTAATGCATAGAAAACTATGGCATTAGCAATACAAAGGCTATTAATGCATGCATTAGCATGGTTAAAGATAAAATTATCCTTAATGTCCTTTAAAGTTAAAAAATATGGAGGGCATTTTTGTAAACAATTAAATTTCTTAAAAATTATGCAATGCATTTTAATTTTTAATACACCACACCAAACAGTGCATAAGAAATAATATCTGTATAACTAATGCTTGCATTACTAACCCCTGCATTACTAATACACCTTATTTATCATTATTTTTATATCCCCTACCAAACGACCCCTAAGTCTTTCCATTATAAACTTGATCATGCAAGGAAATTGTGAATTTGTATGGTTAAATTAGTTTTTTGTTCCTATTTTAATTTTTTTTACAACTTTCAATGAAAGATTTTAAGATTGTTAGATGATTTTTTTTGTGTCGATTATAAATATTATATGATGCATGAAATTTACGTTGAAACATCAACAATTCTTTTGATATTAAAATATGAGAAATTAAAAGTTGAAGTTAGTGACATCCTATTCTACTACTTTTTCAAACATAAAAAGATTGAAAAATTAATTTTTTGGATAATTTTTGTCTATAAAAGTCAAATAAGATTTAAATGTTAGATGATTTTTATAGATGTTTAACAATCAATCACATCTAGACATCAAAAATAAATCGGAACAAATGATGTTATTATAGAGAAATTTAAATAGATAAAATACAAAAACTTATATAGCATAAGAAACATAAGTGAAAATAAGAGCATACATAAAACTTATTAATAATCTTCAAATCGGACCAATAATTTAGCACATAAACTGATAGATTAAAAAAATACTATAAAATAAAAATCCTGGATTATACAATAATTTAACACATAAACAGATAGTTTAAAAAAATAATATAAAAGAAAATTTTTGGATTACACAATATAGTTATTGGTCCTGTGCTCAGCTCGGGCCAACCTTCACTAGTCTGCATTAGAAGAGGAAACAATTCAAGTTTTAACAGTTATTTATAGCTTCTTTTATAGTATAAACAAAATTTTATTTAAAAAAAAAGGGTAGCCCGATGCACTACGCAAGATTCGGGGAAATTCCGGGCCATAAGGGCCTATCGTACACAGCCTTATCTTGCATTTTTGCAAGAAACTGTTTTTTCACGGCTCGAACCCGTGACCTCCTGGTCACATGGGCCATGACAATAATTTTTGGGTATTTTTTTTTAAAATCTATAATAGCCGAATAAGATCCAAATATCAAATATTGTTATAGGTGTAAAATAAGCTAACGCTATAAAAGACACAAATAAAAATCCGAAAAAGAAGTTTGAAATATATACATAGTACTAAGAACTTCAATAAATCTGGTTCAAAATGGAATAATCAGTGCGAATTCCAAAAACTTTTTAGCAGATTAAACTATAGACTATCATGTGAATCCTTCCGTAATATTTGCAGCTAAAAACGGTGCTTCTGATTCAAACTTCACAAAGACCTGCATGGTGAAATTAAACATTGGAATTAGTCAAACTTGAATAAAATGCAGCCCGGTGCACTAAGTTTCTATTATGTGTGGGGTTCCGGGAAAGATTAGACCACAAGGATCTATATTATACGCAACTTTACTCTGCATTTCTGCAAGAAGCTGTTTCCATGGCTCAAACCCGTGACCTCCTGATCACATGACAACAACTTTACCAGTGCTCCCTTTCTTAAACTTTAATATTTATATCAATTCAGAAGTTGCAAGTTGCCAAATATTTTGCTTCTTGCTTCAAATATAACAAATGCATAAATACAAAAGTTGGTTCTTGGTAATAGAATAAGCAACATAACTTATGAACGTTGAACTTCTTTGAGTTAACATGAGTGGCCTTCTACAAGTACTCATTAGGCGGAGCTAGAAGCCTGATTACAAGTTCGGTCCAACGTAATAATTTTTGCTCAAACAGTATATTATGTTGGAGAATTTATTAAATATGAATAAATGTTAAATTTACAATTCAGTTATTAGCACTTGAAATTATTATTCTAAAATCCTGAATCGATAAAGTTGAAATCCTAACTCCGCCTCTACAATTTGCTATAAATAGGATCTTTCCACCTTTAGTCAGATATCTCGGTTTTGGGCTCTGAGAAATAAAAAATAATTTGGCAAAAAGTGCTTTCCCCTTTTAATAGTCCTTACGCAGATGCAAATCTGGATTAGTCAGAGTTTCAATACGTGTACCGAACATCACATAAAAAACCAAAAAAATAATTTATCATACACAATACTCATAAATACCTCACTCTCCTTTGTAAATATAACCAAGATATCCTTGGCAAACCTTAGAGTTTTGTTAGTTAGGGGTAAGATTGATAGACGATGCTTCTGATTTACACTTCAGAAAGACCTGCATGGTGAAATTAACATTGGAATTAGTCAAACTTGAATATTTATTTTCAAATTCTGAAGTTGCAAGTTGTCAATTCTTTTTTCCTTTTGCTTCAAATACAAGGAATCATAAATACAAAAGTTGGTTCTTGGTAATAGAATAAGCAACATAATTTATGAATTTGAACTTCTTTGGGTTTCACATGAGTGACCTTCTACAAGTTCTCGCTATGGGCGGAGCTAGAAGTCCGGCTACGGGTTCGGTCAAACCTAATAGTTTTTACTCAAATAGCGTATTTGTATTTAAAAATTCATCAAATATGTACACATATTAAATTTAGATCATTGTTAATTATTAGCACTTGAAGTTGTCGTTCTAACATTCAGAACCCATAAAATTATAATCCTGGCTATGCCTCTCCTACTTGCTATGGATAGGATCCTTCCGCCTTTAATAGAGATCTCCGGTTCGAGCCCTTGGAAACTAAGAAAATCTTGGCAAGAAGTGCTTCCCCTTTTAATAACCCTTACGCGATGCAAATCTGAATTAGTCGGGGCTCCAATACGAGTACCGAACACCGGTTAGGAAACTTAAAAAAAATAGTTTATCATACACATTGCTCATAAATTCCCAATTCTCCTTTGACTAATAACCAAGATATCCTTGGGCAAACCTTAGAGTTTTGTTACTTAATTAGTTGGGTAAGATTGATAGAACATAGCTTAGTGAAGAATCAAAGTGCTAAATATTAGAAAACCCTCCAGTTGAGACAGAATACAAATGCACGCCTTACTTTTATAAGCCTCCAGTTGGCATTTCAGAGTATTTTTTTGATTTTATTATAAGCATATAAAGACTAGATTTGAGAGTTCAAGATTGATCAGACAAAGAAAAAAATCCCATGGATTCCACTAAAAAGAACAAGTTTCTTTCATCTAACATGTTCTTTGCTTTCCTTTTAGTGTCCTCAAATCTCTTAACATTGTTCATTTCTACATCTTTTAACACATCTTGTTCTCTAAATCAGCAAATAGATGTTGCTTCACCTGTTTTGTCTAAAGTAGAACCTAAATATGAAGTTGTTCAACTACCTGATAACACAGAATCTGATCAAAATCTTCCACCTGAGTTCCTTACTTTCACATCTCCACAAAAACTCCCTTTAGGATTCAGCAAAAACTTTGATTCTAACGAAATCATGCCTCCGGTTGGTAGTCCGTGTACTATGTTTCGCGATTTACTCAATCCTTACATGTCATATAATGTCAATGGTTCTTGTCCTGATGATGAACTTCTAGCCCAAAAGTTGCTTCTTAAAGGTTGTGAGCCACTTCCTCGTCGTAGATGTCGTGCAGCTGCTCAACAAGAATATGTTGAGCCTTATCCGATTCCTGAGAGTTTTTGGACAACACCTTCTGATTCCTCTGTAGTTTGGAGTGCATATAGTTGCAAAAACTACGATTGTCTAATCAATCGCGTTAGAAATCAGAGAGGATTTGATGACTGTAAAGATTGTTTCGATCTAAATGGCAAAGAGAAATCGCGTTGGACAGCGATAAATGGTGCTCGTCTTGACTTCTCTATTGATGAAGTGTTAGCAGTAAAGAAACCAGGAACAATTAGAATTGGACTCGATATTGGAGGTGGTGTGGCTACATTTGCAATAAGAATGAGAGAAAGGAATATTACAATAGTGACCACTTCAATGAACCTAAATGGTCCTTTTAATAACTTTATAGCTTCAAGAGGAGTTATACCATTGTATGTTAGTATTTCACAAAGACTTCCATTTTTCGACAACACGTTGGATATTGTACACTCAATGCATGTAATGAGTAACTGGATACCGACTACACTTCTGCACTTCTTGTTGTTTGATATTTATAGGGTGCTTCGCCCTGGTGGTTTGTTTTGGCTTGACCATTTCTTCTGTGCTGGTGATCAGTTGGAGCAAGTGTATGCGCCACTTATCGAGAGTGTTGGTTTCAACAAAGTGAAGTGGATTGTAGGGCGAAAGCTCGATAGAGGCCCCGAGCTAAACGAGATGTATCTTTCAGCATTGTTGGAGAAGCCATTGAAGAATTCTTGGTAACACTATTTAGTGTTCCTTTTTTATTTTCTAACTCGGAAATAGGAGAGAAGAAATTTGTGTTATGTCCTTTTGTTCTATTGTACTCAAATGACATATGCAGGCATCAAATACATATATATAACAGCTTGATTTTGAATACAGTCAAATCTCTTTATAATAGCTACGTTTTGTTCCGATATTTTTCGAATGTTATAGTGAAGTGTTGTTATAGAGGACACATGCTATAACGTAACATAATAAATTTGTTCCGAAAAAGACTTGGCCTTTATAGTGAATGACTGTTATATAGAGATGTTGTTATAGAAATGTCCGACTTTATATGATTCTTGGTAGTTAAAAACTTATATCTTGCTTCTGCATTTGTTGAGAATTGCACCAATTGAGCGAGGAAAAAATGATGTTTTCCTTTTGACACCACTCAATAGAATTTTATTCTCCTTCCTTTACGTTGCTAAAGACATAAAGGCTGTTTCCAATAGACTCTCGACTGGAGATAGATCATACCACCTCGACTAGACCTAAAGTTGCAGTTCTCATATATGCTTAACTACTCAATTCGCTATTTTCCAATCCAAAAAATAACACACACCACACAACATATTAAATACAAGAGATTATTAATTAGTTACAAAAAATTAACACAAGTGTCAATCCACAATATTCTGCATGCACACATACAATTATTTGTAAGTAAAATCCATTCTTATTGTGATTTCATTTCCAAGAATGGATTAATCAATAAAGACACATTTACAGAAGGGATAATTAAATATCTTATCTACATGACCAAGAATGGAGCAGCACATGGATTTGCCTTTTGTTGTTAGTAGCAAAACTTCAGCTCCAGCTACAAAGCCCGTCTACAACCTCTTGTATAAATAATCCCTCTTTCATGAGACTTTTCATCATTAAAAAAAAAAACATTATCAGTTCAGTCGTCAAAGATCCTTAAATTTCTAGTTTTACTTTCTTGTTTCCCAATCTTCTTGAGAAAAGATGAAGCTCAGTACAAAGAAACTCATCAACTAGCAGAAGTTCGCGGCCAAGCAGAGGAAGAGAAGAGTTTGGGCTACCGAGTGGCGGCCCTGTTACATTACCATGTGATTCAGACTTCATGGACTATATCATTTCATTAATCAAGAAAGGCGTAATTGCTGCAGATCTTCACAAAGCATTGCTCCTATCGATTTCTTCATGTTGTTGTACTTCAACTTCTAATTTGCACCAACAAAGTGGAAACCAACAACTTCTTGTCTATTGAGTCATGACATTATATTCTGTACATGATAGCTCGAAATAGATTGTATAGCAGTTGAAAAATAGGCAACTGAAAGCTTTTATTATTATTACAGGTGGAATAGAGCTTTATCTTGAAATTAACCAAATCTGTAGCATCCATCATCTTGAAATAGTCCCAAATGAGTTTAAGTTCTATGCACTAAAAGCTTAAATCTAAAGAAGATAGTTAGAGGTGACTCTATTTAATAAAATTGATTGGTAATATAGAATAAACAGTTCAATACTATTAGTATATATAACTTAAATCTTAAAATCTTAGTAGGCAATTTCTTATTGCAATGGAAATAGTGGCTAAATTTTAAAAATGATGAAATCCAATTAGTGGACATAGATTCTTTTCTTCTTCAGTCATTCTTCTGATTTTTAGGACAACTCCAGAAAAAGTAGGGGAAACTTTACACACTGCACTGTATAATAACTAACCAAAAAAAAAAAAAAAAAAATGAAAACAAAGTATATCACTTTCTTAAGACTAAGACATGAGAGACATAACACTTGGAAAAAAAAGAGCTCATAAATCAACGAAAATTAACTAGAACTGAGCTTAACGGTAGGAAATTTTCTCTATGTGCAACCAAACTGAGCATAATAAAACACTTACTACTATTAAATCTTCGAAAAATGACGAATACGAATATAACCGACCTGATCGAACAATTCTCCTCTCTCGTCCCTATACATGTGGATAAAAAACTTATGCGTAAATCGCAATCATTAAAAACGATTTATAACTCGCATTTCGAAAGACATATAGAAAAGTAGCAATACACTTCTGCGACTTATAAGTTGTAATTGACGAATGTGATTTATATGTCCTGTAGAATGCAATTTGTAAGTCGCAATTGGCGAATGCTATTTATAAGCAGCAATTCCGAATTCAATACAATCATAAATGCAATTTATAAGTCTCAGCTACATTTGGCACACGTTAGTTTTAAACTATTAGTGTCAAATTTATTTTGTATTGATGTAAATTAATTATAAATCTATGTTAATTTATAAGTCTAAATAACATGAAAATAAATTGTAAAGAAGCTGCAAATTTCACTTGGTTTCTTTGTGGACTAATTTTTCTGAATGAATAGGGAGCAATATAAGTTGGCTAAGAAAGAGGCAAAGTTAACAGTTGCGGCGGTCAAACTGCAGTTTTTAGTCGTTTGTATGAGGAACTCGAGGGCCGAGGTGGGGATAAGAGGTTGTTCAGGTTAGCCAAGGCACGCGAAAGGAAGGCTCGTGACTTGGACCAAGTGAAGTGCATCAAGGATGAAGAAGGTAGAGTTTTGCTAGATGAGGGGCTTATCCGTCGGAGATAGCAGACCTACTTCCATAGTCTATTGAACGAGAAGGGGGACAGGAACATTGTACTGGGTGATTTGGAACTCTCTGGGAGTCGTTATGACTTTGGGTATTGTAGGTGGATTAGAGTTGATGAAGTGGATGGGGCTATGCGTAAGATGAGCAGTGCAAAGCGACCCGGCCGGATGAAATTCTGGTGGAGTTTTGGAGATGTGCGGGCAAGGCAGGCTTGGAGTGGCTCACTAGGTTATTTAATGTCATTTTTAGAACGAAGAAGATGCTCAAAGAGTGGAGGTGGAGTACAATGGTTCCTTTATACAAGAACAAGGGTGATATCCAAAATTGCAATAACTATCGGGGTATCAAGCTGCCTAGCCATACTATGAAAGTGTGGGAAAGAGTGGTAGAGCTAAGGGTGAGGAGGAGTATGTCTATTTCCGAGAACGAGTTCGGGTTTATGTGGGGACGTTCAACTACAGAAGTCATCCACCTTGTTACGAGATTGATGGAGCAGTATAGGGAGAGGAAGAAGGACTTGCATATGGTGTTCATTGACTTAAAAAAGGCGTACGATAAAATTCCCAGGGAGGTTTTGTGGAGATGTTTGGAGACTAGAGGTGTACCGATTGCCTACGTTAGGGTGATTAAGGACATGTATGATGGAGCAAAGACCCGAGTGAGGACGGTGGGTGGGGACTCGGACCATTTTTCGGTTATGATGGAGTTGCATCTGGGGTCGGCACTCAGCCCTTTTTTGTTTGCCTTGGCAATGGACGTACTGACGCGCCATATCCAAGAGGTGGTGAGGCTGGACTCGCAGGTCATCCCTAGGAGAGGAAGTTTAAGTACCTTGGGTCTATTATTCGGGGGACGGAGAGATTGATGAAGATGTCACACATCATATTGGGGCGGGATGGATGAAATGGAGACTCGCTTCCGGTGATTTGTGTGAGAAGAAGGTGCCTCCGAAACTTAAACAGTTCTACAGAGTGGTGGTCAGACCGACTATGTTGTATTAGGCTGAGTGTTGGCCAGTCAAGATCGTTCATGTCCAGAAGATGAAGATAGCAGAAATGAGGATGTTGAGATGGATGTGTGGGCACACCAGGTTAGATAGGACTAGAAATGAGGTTATTTGCGACAAGGTGGGTGTGACCCCTATTGAGTACAAGATGCCAGAAGCACGGCTTTAGCTGGTTTGGTCATATGAGGAGGGGGCACATACACTCCGGTGAGAAGGTGTGAGAGGATGACATTGGAGGGCTTACGGAAAGGTAGAGGTAGGCCAAATAGAGGTGGGGAGAGGTGATTAGGCAAGACATGGCGCAACTTCAGTTGACTGAGGACATGACCCTTGATAGGAAGGTATGTGGGCGGAGGATTAGGGCAGTAGAGTATAATTGCAAATGGCCTAAGTCAGCTTAGTGTTGATTAGTTGATTTTCCAGTTAACTTAAGTTAATTATGATTCAATTCAAAATCCAGATTTCACTAATATTAAAAGAAAATTTGTTCGAACTATTCTTTTTTCTGTTAAATGAAACTCTAAAATGCACTACTCTACATACTAGTGCAGCTAAAGAAGGTATATGCTTAACTACTTGTTCAGCAGCAAGACTCTATTAGAATATGGGGATTGTCTGAGGCAAATATGACTAAAGAGTGAGTAATCATAACTAGAACTTCGGTTTGCAAGAAATTTACATTGTGAATCTTCTATACGATGAAAATGACATCTCTCTACAATCTACTCTTTCTCATTTCTAATCCTACTCTACAAAATCTCATGTGCAGAGGAATTTGCACCATAGTCCTATTCATAATCTCCACAAGCGGGAAGTGAGATCAGTGAACACATCCTCTTTGCAAGGTATTATGAGACCACCCATTGGATGATCAAAGCCAAACTCTTCTTCAGCTTGGGATAACAAGTCTTGAAATAAAGGCTGGCTCAGGTATGATATTGGTACGACGAATCGCTTCTTCTGGCTCTCTCCTACATATACAGCCCAATGCCCTTTTGGAACACCTCCAGTTGTTGCAGACCACCTTAGGATTCGATTAGCCTGAATAAACGGAGTCACTTTGATACCCATTATCTCAAGGAATATGATGTAACTGCAAATGATGAAGGAATAGCCCACAATGATCTTTCCTGTCTCTCTATAATTCACATATAATGCAGTGGTTTTTATATGAAGAAAAACCCAGCCAAGATGACAATTTAAAGACCCCTTAGCACATGTTTTGTTCTTCTACCAGCTATTGAGTCTGCAATGAGGGACACTTATAACATTATGGACAATTTTATGGTAACGAATATTGTAGGGATGGAACGAATGGGAGATTGTGAAGTGCTCTTTGGCATTGTCGAGTCTGGCTCAGAACTTTAGGTAAGGGGTTTTTGGTTGGATTTGGAAAGTGAGTTGAAAAATGAAGGAGGGGCTGATAATTGGACAGTGAACTGTAGGTGTGGGGCTCGAGACGATGATGGTTAAAGGATGGTTTCATGTGATATATATGAGATATGGCAGCACACTCGCTGCTGTGGGATCGCGGATTCTGAGGTTGTGCCACCGTTGTTTGTGTGTGAGGCTTGTTGCACTTCACTTGCACCACCAAGAGCACAGAACAGCCTTGAGTTTGGTCATTATGCGACATCACTAGTGCCTTGTGATTCTGAATTTGGCATGGACCTGATATACTGATGTTAGGGACAGAGAGTGGCAATTCACTTAGGACAAGATTTGTATAGTCATAACAAGATCATCATCATATAGTCACTCATATACTTGTTCAGTTTTTCTGTGTTCTTTTCTGTTGTTACACGTGTTACTCGATTCTTTCAATGACAAACTCAATAATCAATGATGATTCATATATCCCGTGCGTCCCCTGCTTGTTTACACATTTCTTTCAGCTACTTGTTAGATAGGAAGAAATAAGAATGAAAAACAGCAGAAAGACTGAAAGAACAAGGATTTGTCTAGGTAAATGTGACTAAAATGATTAATAAGAACTAGAACTTTTGCTAGTCATCAATTTTACATGCGAAATGTTCCCTCCAAAGATTCTTATGGTTCTGAACTATACAATCTCTACTTTACAAAATTTCATAGGAAAAATAATTTGCACCACGGTCCTACTCATGATCTCCTCAAGCGGGAAGTGAGATCAATGAACACATCCTCTTCGATAGGTATTGTGAGACCGCCCATTGGATGATCAAATCCAAACTCTTCTTTGGATTGAGCTAACAAATCTTGGAATAAAGGCTGGTTCAGGTATGATATTGACACGACGAATCTCTTCTTCTGGCTCTCTCCTACATATACTGCACAATGTCCTTTTGGAACACCTCCACATGTTGTAGAACTCCTTAGCATTCGATTAGCCTGAATAAATGGAGTCATTTTAATACCCATTGTCTCAAGAAGTATTTGGTAACTCTAAATGGTGAAGGAAAAAAAAAGAACAAGAATTTGAGAATTATACAGAAAATGAAAGTTTTCTTTTGTAATATGGATACTTGTGCTTTGCTCAAATCCTTTGTGTCCGAGTATATATAAGTTAATGGCAAGTTTCATACTCAACTAGTGATAGACAACATCACATGAAGTTTCACATGGTTTTGCTTACTCTGTTATTTTCAAAGTATTCAGTCCATCAATTTGTTGAACAACAACACTAGGCCCTACTGTTTCTCAGATTAGGAACATAAAGACACCCTTAAAATAAAAGCCACAAGAGTGGATGAAGTTGATGACTAGTTGACTATCACATGGTATTGCCTTCTAACTCCTTGAAAAGCACTTAGAATTTTAGGCCATATTTGTGGAATAACAGCCAAGATGCATTTGTTTTTATAGCTTTAATGCATTTGTTTAACATAAACTATTCCTCTAAAACTCAGCTTTAATGCATTTGTTTTTATAGAAAAACAAGCCAAGAAAGGTCCCCTATCTACATGACCAAGAAGGGAGAAGCACATGGTTTTGCTTCTAACCTGCAAT